>BPLS01030934.1:0-11622 GCA_019656275.1 Rhododendron kiyosumense | reverse complement strand
TGGGTTAACTATAATTAAGGTGGTCTAGTCTTGAGGTCTCAAAAGGGGACTTGAAACCTTAAATTCAAACTTGAAACCTCTCGGAGGAGTTTTTTCATCCTTATTTGACTTGCGGTTTTTGACAAAGATCACTCGCCATCAACTACAATATGGGCTTATGCATCACACGCGTCATGAATTAAACATTATAGAGTTCATCGAAAAGATGAGAGAGATATCACTCAAACACATACTTAACTCTCTCTCTCTCTTTCGACGGTTAGGGGTATCCAGACCAGCTTACACGAACCTCAGCTAATCCTCTCCCCGGTCCAATTAAAAGCAGGTCTTTCACGTCAAAACTAAGGTATTCATAAATTTTTTTTTTCTTATGGCTTGACTCCAAGAGTCAAATGCTGATCAATTGCATGGAGAGCACACCAACCAACTGACTGGACTAACTTAACTTGTCTATATACTAACACTTAACATTCTCATATGTAAGTTTTTACCGAGAATCCTCTCTTAAATGGGAACCCTGGTGTGGAAAGAGAAACTCGACGTTTTTTTGTAGATAGATTGGAAGCCCTTGTTCGACCCTCTACTCCTCTTTGCAAAACTTTGACGATTTGATGCCCAAAATGTGATCTACACAAGGGTATGTTTGTCATTTAATTGTATACATACAGGGGGAGGAGATAACTAGAATAGTACGTAATTCCTTGCTCCTTCACTTTAAAAGCACTTTCGGCCTATTTTTTGGCACCAATTTAGGCCTCGTTCTACTAAGGGGTAGTTATTTGCAATTTTTAAACTTAAAAATAAATATTTTTATGAAAATAATTTTTCAATTTTTTTTTTTGCATCGTTCAAAAGATCTCATCGAGATTTATCAAATAATATCCATATTGCACAAAAAATTATTTCAATAAATTCATTATTTTTGAGCTTGAAAATTACAAATAAACAAGTGGTAGTGTTTGGTTGAGAGTTTAGTTTAGTTTAGTTTTGGTAGTGGGTGGAAAGAGAAATAGAGTAATAATTGAAAATAGGGGTTATGATTGGAGAGAGATAGAGAGAGATGGAAAAGTAATAATTGAAAAAATAGGGTCATGATTGGAAATAAAACTAAAACTAAAAAGTGAACCGAACGTAGGGTTTACTTTTTTAAAAACTGGAACACAACCTTAGGCCTTTGAGATGAGTGAGTTTTTGTTGTACATTTGGGTCTTCAAAAGGATCAGAATTTAGGCCTTTGGGGCTGACTTCAAAAGGCTTGTGATTGAGGCATCATCTTAAGGGCTTTAGGAAGGACAACAAATGGGCCCTTCAGGCCTGCATACATCAATGGGCTTTACGGGCCAATAACTTGCAATGATATATATAATCCTCCTCTTTGGCTCTTTCTCAATTATTATTATTTTATTTGGGTACAAAGGAAAGAAGAGACAGAAACTAAAACCTCTCAAACGCCACTCCTCTCATATCTGTCGCAAGAAGCGGAATAAGGTCATCCGGTGGGATGACATGCGATACCACCTTATCCTCTTGCTCCACTCGCATATTCGCAAGTCAATCTGCCACTTGATTGCATTCTCGTAAAGTATGCTGGAATGTACACAACCGTACTTGCCGGCGGTGCTTTGCACCCTTGAATCAAAACTTCATTGGGAGAGTGCTCGGGAGACTCTCAGTTTTTCATATGTAAGGAAAGAACTAGCTTCTAGCATCTCCAATAAGCAGATTTGATCCCAACGCCTTGACTCGATTCACGGATGAATTTCTGAATGGACCAAATCCGAACTGGAATCCGTCTTTCTTTTTTCAAATTAAAACTCAAAATAGAACACGCATTTAAAAAAATGAAATAAACACTTTCAAGCAATTCATATCGATTCGGGTATTCATGGGCTCGGGAGAAATTGTCAATCTTCCTCAGAAGTCAGAATGCCCCCAACTTAAAGGGCACATAGGAGCCTTGTGAGACCAGCCCTGTTGCAAACCCCGAGAGATATAGTGCAGAATCTCGCTAACCACATAGACATTTGTACACAGATTGTGCACAGATTTTATTGTGGGGCTCACCACAGGTCCCACACAAACGATCCAAGCCATTCATTAAATGTAAAATATTTTTTCAAGGGTTCCCACGTAAAATCAACACAATCTAAATTCTATAGGTGCTCGATCCGATCATCTAAATTTTTATTTAGATTTTTGGATAATAAAAAATTAGATGATTAGATCGAGCACCTATAGATTTCGGATTGAGCTGATTTTTCATGGAAACCCTTGAAAAAATATTTTATATTTAATGAACGGCTAAGATTGTTTGTGTGAGACCCATGGTGGACCCCACAATAAAATCTGTACATAGATTGTCTCTGTGTACATATTTACAATATGTACTTATTGTATAGTGCGCAGTGCTGAAGACCCCAAGTGTGGAACTTTAGTTTTTTACAACAAAAAAACAACAGATCTGTTTGTTTGATCAAATACGAACATCAAATTAGATTATCAAACATTCTAGAATTACAAACGCTTGCACACAAACATAAACACTAACTCTCTCATATTCACTATGGATTTCGGACACACTATACACCGATACATATCCATAGGGAGCATAGAATCACCGATATAAGGAGCATAGAATCACCGAGATAGGCCGGGCACACCCGGTTTTGGCAATTACTACTTCTACATATACGACATTGCACACCCACAACGCCTAACCCCCATACATACACGAACGCAGTAAGATTCCTGGTTGAACTTCTTAAGATTGATCAGCACCCTAGATTAGAATGTTTAGATTCCGCCACTGGATCGATACAGACGGCAGACAAATCGATGATACGTACGGCGACCAACGAGATCATGGCCGTCTTCGACCTCCGGAGCCGGACTCCCTTTGGCAGTTGAAGTAGGTGGCAGCAACAGGGTCACCAAGATTGTAAAGCTCCGCAAAGTCCCTCGTGTTGAAATTCTGGCGCCACCCGGGAGCGTACACCGTCTCTCTGCCCAGCTGCCGGAACAACACGAACACAAACCGATGGATGCCGACCGCCGGCCTCGGGCTCTCGTAACACACCATCTCTTGTCCTGTACATGTATATGCATACAGTCCAACCATATATCCATTATTCTCCGGCGTCTTGTTGCATAAATCTAGAAATTTTGGATCCAACTTGAAAAGTTTAAGGTATAAGTAAAGAGGTCATAACGTTGTAGTAAGGCGAAAGTATTAAGCGCACACCACCTTTAAAAATTTTTGTGGCTCATTTTATCAGAATTTGTGAATCGTTTTATTTTTTCCGTGTACGTTACACCCTTTAGGAATTTTGTACGTGGCTCATTTTATGAATTTTATGGTGGTTTATTTTATGAATTTTGTGGTAAAAAATAGGACGCAAATCCCAAAAACCTAGTGCAGTTATAAATGTAATCTCATAAATGGACACCAAAAAATTATTGTATATTGGACTACAAAAATTCATAAATAACCCCACAAAAGTACCTTCCGTACACTAATTTTTAGGGGTGTTTATTCTAACCTTGTACTAGAGGGATCATTCGATTCCTACCAAAGCAAGATTTTGCTTGTGTGAAAAATTTATTCATATACATATTCATCAATGCGAAACATATTTTGGGTATCATGATGTTTTGTTTTCTGTAAAAATTACGGAGTATTGTTTTGTAAGTTTTTTTTTTATCCGCGAAAAAGGAAAATATTAATCGTTGCTTTTGGGTACCATTGTCATCGTCTTTTTAGTTATTGTACTTTTTTTTTTCTTTTTAAATGAGATCTCAATTATTGGGATACAAAACTTACATAATTAGTTCCAATGTTTATATAATAAGAAAACCGGAGAAAAATTTACTGACCATAACTTGCCCCTGTGGTTGCTGGAATATCAGTCACCAACCTGTATGGAAACTCCAATGAGAGAAACATGTTACGAGCAGTGGCGGAGATAGAAATTAGAAACATATTAGGACTTAGGAGTACAACACTCTTATCAATGGACAAATTAACCTAATCTTAGCTTCTGAAAAGTGAAAATTAACATGAATCATTCTACATGTATCAATCTATACTCTAAACGTACAACAATTCATCACATGTTTATTTAATTCATAAAACTTTAGATAGACGTCAATCGGGCATGGAACGGAACCAAGTTAGTGTTCATTGAACACAGGACCGGCAAAAAAAAAAACTATTTTTTCGTTGATTGATTAACATTGTCCCCGTTTGATACACGGGGCCAAAAAAAAAAAAAATCCAATGTGAAGGGTTTTAACATCTACGACTAAAATTAAACACAAAATACATTTTCTAAAGTTTTTGAATCTTTTAATTATTTTGAGTTACTTTTACTTGCACATCAGATTCTTAATAGGTAATAATAATAGATATATGTCTTCCAGTGCATTGTATGGGAAAGAACACCGGTATACATCTATTGTATAATATACAAATGGAGAACAATAGTTTAGTGTCTCCTCTTTTTCTTTTTTTTAAATTATTTCAATTATTCATCTTCCCAAATTACCCTCTTATAACTTTTTTATTCACAAGTTAAATGCCTTTTACAATACCATTAAAGTATCACAGCTGTTTAAGTCAGGACGTCTAGATTTTATCTACAATTTGGAGCACGATCTCAACTGTTGGATTGTGTTTTCAATGGTCCGGATCTGGGAAGGTTTATATCAGGTCATAAACCATTTATTACAGGTCATAAACCTTCCGCAGATTCGGACCATTAAAAACACAATTCAACGGTTTAGAGCAAAAAGTCCGAATCTAAACAAAATCCGAATGTCCTAACTTGAACAGCCGTAATAATTAAAGAATACAGGGACATACATAGTTGAAGTTACTGTTTCCTCTACCAAAAGGAAAGTAAAGAATGCATATATATGTAGCAAATGTTTAAGAGCAGTGAATACCCTACATTGCAAATTCAGGTACCGCTGAAGAAACATAATGTTGTGATTTACCAGCTTGCTAAAGGTGTTGTGAAGCTTTAGTTTGGTGTTTTAGCCCTAACGTAGTACTGAGTACGAGCGGCGGGCATTCGACTTGCACCCACATTGCTCGAATTTCCCCAACTTCGCAAGCAGGACGGGTCACGAGTGGACGGTGGGGACGACGGATGTAGTGTTCCGGCAGAAATTGGACGTAAGGAAGAGGAATAGAGTGGCGATGGAAATGGAGGGAAGGGTCATTAAGTACGTACTGTGAATACAGACTGTGGTTGGTAATTTGGAAAAGACAAAATGTGCTTGTTCACGCCATAAAGAGGTTTTCCTTTGGTATATTACTAAAAGTCGAGGCACACGCGATGAGCGTGGTAGTTAAATTTGTCAAAATTCGATCAAGTAAACAATAAACAGAGAGATATTGTGCATATTTTGTTAAAATTCAATTTGCACACGCATCCTGGTCTCTAGTATATAATTAAGTATCCTGTAGCTCTTTTTTTTGAGAGAGAGAGAGAGAGAGAGAGAGAGAGAGAGAGAGAGAGAGAGAGAGAGAGATCACCAGTGCAAGTACTCCTTCAGGACAGGATCACTTGGGCTTGGAGCATCAGGGTCCACCATAACCTAAATTAGTAATTCTTTAATTCGAATGCCATAACAATTCATTCAAATAATCCAATATATCCTGGACATCTAAATGGGTAAAAAGGAAATTATTATTTTATGGTACAAACAGTAATGGAAGTGATCAGAATCCTCCCAATATCACAAAACCATAATGCTAGGTAGTTTCAAAAGTTTAACCCGAAAATAAGTTATCCGAATCACTGATTTATCTTTTTGGAACATTTTCAGGCTACCTAACTTTGCTCGTCACAAAAAGAGGACGTTGAACAACACAAGAAACAAAGATCAGTCACAGACTCGAGATATGAAGATGATGACGACGACAATAACGATCACCGTTCATATATACCGACGTATATGACTATACAGATATACATTTATAGCTATACATAGATTAGGAGTGCCCCACACACACATTTGCATTTGCATGTGTAATTATAATTACTACTTACAAGAGTGTAAAAGGTCCTAAGATCACAGCCGCCAATGTCAACCCTCGGATGGTTCACAACTTGCGAAGGCTTACGCTCACACCCGTTTGTCACTTCCCTACCACAGCAACTGCTGCTGCTGCTGCTCGTGTCATTGTTTCTGTTATACGTTACACATAGGTTTACAGACCTTTCGAAATGATCTAACACATCTCCTATGACTCTCCCCAGAACTAGTGAATCCCTCTCCCTCCTCATCTCTCTCTCTCTCTCTCTGTGTCTCTCTCTCTCTCTACATGTTTGTACGACTTCAGACAATAGTGGAGTGGTGGGATATGTTGTGGTTTTTCTGCTGATGCAGATGTATTCAAAGAGAGGAGGGGATAAGGGCGTACTTATATAGTTTTGACGTGTTCGTGTGTAAATTATTAATACTTCAATCTGGTTTTTTATCTTTAGTCTTATCAGGAGATTCAGGTGGCCTTCCACTAGTTAAATAAGGATAAAAGAGTGCTAAAAGCACTTTTTACTTAGCGCAACAATTCCTCGGTACTATACTAGCCCCCAAGGGTTCAATCGGGATATTGGTTGGTGGGTTTGTTTTGTTTTGTTTTAGCAAAAGAAATTTTATTACTCCCTCCGTCCCAAATTGATTGTCCCGTCCGCAAAACGGAGTATTAAAAATAATGCAATTTTTTCAAAAAAAAATTCAAACTTTTTTCACAAATTAAAAATACTCATTAATATCTAGTAAGTTGTTGAAAAACTTTTGATTTTTTCTTGCAAAAATTGTATTATTTTTAACACTCCGTTTTGCGGACCGGACAATCAATTTGGGACGGAGGGAGTAATTTTTAAAAAGGAATAAATTGATTAAAAGAATAAGGACAGACAAGATTTACCCGAGTACCAAAAAGACATTGGCATGGTTGGTGGGTTTACTAATCGATCACACAATTACCCGCAATATGATTTATTAGGGTCAGGTCGAAATAAATAAATTTCTTGTGAACCTCCTAGTCCCGCAATAGATGGTTTGCCTTGACCGAACCGGAGAGGGGGTAAATTAAGGTGCGCATAAGTTAATCTAGACACCCGTGTCCATCCAAAAATAAGGGATTTGATAAGATACATGAAAAAAGAAACATGAAAGTGTTTATGAAAGAGAATGGACGGCTAGGATTCATACCTAGTGTGAATCCGAGCTGTATCCTCTGGGCAATTTCATGTTTCCAATGGGGCAAGGGTCCAGTCAATTGTTACTCCAACCAGATTGATCCAGTTTTTTAGCACTTGTGGGTCCTTTCCGGACCCACAACAACAATCGGAATCGTTTATATTTTAGAGCTCGTCGAGAATAGTGACCACACCAAAAATCATGTTGATCGAATATCGTTTGGTATGATTTCAAAATGCATTTAGTTTGAAGAAAAAAAAGTGTGCAACATTGGATCGAAATCATATCAAACGATATCCGATTAACGTGATTTTTTAGTTTGGTCATTATTCTTGATGAGTTCTAAAAAGTGAACGGTTCCGATTATTGTCGTGGATCCGGAAACACAAGTAGTCCAAAACTGAACCGAACTGATTGGAGTAACACTTGACCGGACCCTTGCCCGTTTCCAATGTCACGTACCATTAGCATTTACGGAAAAATAATTCCGTACTACTACGTACGTCCTATGTTACTGTGCAACCCACCAATTTTCTCTTTTCCCTTAGGAATCTTTTGGCTTTACCAAAAACCGTATGTGGGTTATTTGTATTTCTTTCCACTTTGGAAATGTAACGTCATGTCAATGGGGGTTGGTCCTCACCATCACGGCTGCCAAAGGCATTCAAAGTATGACACCTGGTAATGTTTTATCGCGCACGCCGAGGGAGGTAGGTGTTTACAGGGGCAGAGCTATATTGAGGTCGGGCCCCGGGGTGTCATGTTGGGGTCAGGGTTCCGACATCCCAAAATCCCGAGTTTTAATTTTTGTTGTTGTTGTACATATCTAATTTTTAATATTATTAACAATTATTCGTGTATGTTACTTCTTTCGTTCCAAATTATTGGTCCTCTTTCCTTTTTTAGAAGTCTTGAAAAATAGTCTATATTTCTTAATCTATAATATTTTTTATATCAAATATGGATCTTGTTTGATAGATCTTAATGGGTTCTTTTATACAAAGTTTTTAAAATCACCTAAAAGATTATAGATTGTAAGATATAATCAATTGAAAAATGACACGCACTCCCAAAAAGGACCGACAAATTGGGACAGAGTGAGTAATAATTTTGGTTTGATTTCATAAAAAACAGTTATCTTACATTCTCATTAATATTTCACAATTTCTTTAATAAATGAAAAATAAGCACGTACGTAACAGTGGCCTAAAGAAAAATATAAAATGATTGGTATATTTTAACTGCATTAGGATAGAATAATTTCAATTTACAAATGTAAAATATTAGAAAAGAAAGACTTTATGATATGATAACTTTACGTTCCAATAAAGAATATACGTCGACATCTTTCACATGTAAAATAATACATATGATGGTGTTTGTTGCAAGAAACAGATAGTAGAAACTTATATATATGATGAAGCTAGTACACTTAATTATCCTATTTTTTAATTAATTATCATCGTTCAATCTTTTTCACAATTAGGGCGCTTAATATTATAACCTGTGAAAATTAAATCCAATTAACCCAATGTTATATTGATCAGAGATGACCTTTTTATTTATTTATTTATTTGGGTAAATGATCAGAGATGACTTATTTCATACTCAATCAACATTATTATGACTTATATATTATCTAATATCTTCTTCCTCCTCTGGGTTGGCGCAATAGAAGTTTCTTGGCAATGAGGGACCTCGTGAAACTATATTGGGTCTCAGGTTCTACTAGTCTCTCCTACTATCATTAATTAGGGATGGTAATTGGTCCTGTTCCGTCAACACTGCCCCAATTCAATTGGGGCGAGTAAGTATTGACCAAATTTACAGGCATCAATTTAAATTTGGGAGAGAATTAGAAGAATCGATCGGGGTTGGGTAGGATTCGAGATGATGATGATACCCTTTAAATTTTATAGTTTTCCCCCTTGAAATTTCACCATGGTATTAGAAAAATAACTTTACACTTATCAACCTCGATCCCAAACTCAACCATCTCGCACTCACTGAATTTTCAACGAGCTATATATGGCTAATATCTAACGTTCTAAAGGTCGACTCGGCTCCTTTGTGCTCCTGCTAATCCTAAACCACGAAGCTAAAGGAAAGGAACTTGTTGAACAAGGATATAGAGATCACAAATAGAGCTGGGCAACAGACACGAGACACGATAACACGACTCGAATCGGACACGAAATTAGCGGGTTAGGGTTGAACATTTCTGACACGAAACACGAAAATGACACGACTCGAGAACACGAATTCTAAATAGGTCGGGTTAGGGTTGAACACGCGACACACGAAATTGACACGACTAACACGGTTACTAATCTGTGTCACCCATTTTCACGAGCATATATACATAATATATGGTATATCTATAATTCTATATAGAGTTAGACAACAGACACGATAACACGACACGAACATGACACGAAGTTAACGGGTTAGGGTTGAGCATTTCTGACATGAAACACGAAAATGACACGACTCGAGAAACACGAATTCTAAATGGGTCGGGTTAGGGTTGGATGATTTGTGACACGAACCCGACCGACACGACACGAACACGACTCGTTACTCAGGTCTAATCACAAATAAGTCGGAAGACAAAGACATCAACTCGATAGGCATGATAGTTGTCCTTTGATATCTAGGGAAAGGCAATGGATCCTTTTCGGTCCATGTTTGGGAATAGAGGAGACGACCCTGATGATCAGAATCGTTCATTTGCTACAATCAACGATTTGGTTATATGTATTTTTCTAATACTTTTACCAATAGGAGTGTATTTTAACCGGTAAAAGTGTACGAGAAAATCTGAACCATTGAATCTACCAATGGACAATACCAATCATTGGGCTCCAAAGAAGATATTTTGGAGAGGAGCCAGATACCCACAGGGCAATGGGGGAAGAAGATATTTTCCTACTATTTTTTGTCGAATATGAAGGAGCTGGAGCTGGAGGTACAGGCAATGACCAATGGAAGAGCTACCGACGATAAAGCCCTCAATCAAGCTCTTTGCCAGGAGAAATTTTCTAGTGCCGAGTGGATACCACGTGGTGTCCGCTCGGCACATTTGAGCCGTCCGATACGATTTTGGACAACTCGGATTTGGAGATAAAAAAAGGAGAGAAAAAGAGGAGGAATGAGGGGAAAATAAGATTTTAATCTGAGCCGTCCAAAAGTGTATCGGATGACTTGGAAGTGCCGAACGGACACCACGTCAGATATACCCATTCCGCACTAAAATATTTCTCGCCAGGCAGTTAACATGGAGAGAATCTTGTTAGTATGATCCTATTTAAACACAGTACTGCTTTTTTCGGCCATACTTTCTTTTGAAAGCTGCTACCCACACAGATATAAGTGCATAAATTATGCACAGTTTTTTGTGTGGAGCCCACCACGGATCTCACTCAAACTATTCGAACTGTTCATTAAATGTAAAACACTTTTTTCAAGGATTTTTGTGAAAAATCAGCTCAATCCGATACATACAAGTTCTCGATCCAATCATCTAACTTTTCATTGAGATTTCAAAATAATGAAAAGTTAAATAATTAGATCGAGCATCTATAAGTATCGGATTGAGCTGATTTTTCTCAAAGTCCCTTGCAAAAGTGTTTTACATTTAATAAACAGCTTGGATCATCTTTGTAGAACCCATGATGGCCCCACAAAATGATCTGTACATGAAATTTCCGTGTGGACAGAAAGCTTTCTGTTTTCTTTAGGATGTAGTCCCATCCCCCGCCTGTTGTTGTTGTTGAGGGATGATACAACTGTTAAAAAGAATTAAATATTGTCCCACACGGTAAGACAACGCATACAAATCAAAACGAAGGTTAAACCAGTGATAAATTGACCAGATGCAGGGATAGAGTTAGGGAGGGACTAGTAGGGACGGTCGTTCCCGCAAGAAAAAAAAAATACTACTATTATATGTAAAAAAAAAAAAAAAATTCCTATGAAAATATATAGGCTCGCCCCTATGTATATAAGCTCGTCCCTGCGTGGTGAAATTCCTAATTCCGTCTCTGACCAGACGGTCAGACGCCGGAGCAATGCATGCAACTTGTCGATAAACAACTGCAACGGTAGTTTTCACTTTTGACGGTGCTCCCTGACAAAAACGGTCCGACACGAACCAGGTGACTCCAGCACCCGAGTAGCGCGTGCACAGTTAGACATTTTATATGCAACTAGATATATATGGCCATGCACCACATTATGCAACTAGATATAGCCACACACCACATTGAATTTGACAAATTTTCAACGGAGCTTATTTGTTGGGCTCCAAAAGAATGTTCCATAACGGGAAACTAATTAGCTTTGTAGGTAAACCCAATGGCACGCAGCAGGTGGTTCTATCATTCCCTCCTTATAAAAAGACAAGACATG
>BPLS01030933.1:0-10230 GCA_019656275.1 Rhododendron kiyosumense | reverse complement strand
AGCTATAGCCGTATTGCCTTACAAGGTAATCAGAGACGTCATATCTTTCAGAAATTCCAGTGAAGTATTGCTTGCATTTGACAAATCACTTATCATCCTATTTAATCACACGGTATGCTATAAGAGAGAAGAATATATCATACATATTTTAACACAAACAACGCTATTGAAAGAGTTTAACACTCACAATGATTTCAACTTGGTCAAGTTGGAGAATGATGGTGGTATTGGACCTTCAAAGGAGTTTCCTTGAAACCTCCTACAGATAAATTAAGTATAGTTTATAGAAAGTACATACAATAGAGGTAACTGCATGGAGTGTCAATTTGTAGAATAAAACAAAAAAGCATCTCACTTACCAACTATGTGGTTTAAAGTAAAGTTATGGTTAAAGTACAACTGTCAAAATAAAGAGGACACAGCATACAAGATTGCTTACAGTTCGATAAGTTGTGACCAGTTCCCTATGAATTCAGGTATGCTGCTGTTGAGTTCATTGTCCGAAGCCCACCTGAAATCCTCAAAAAATTTCTTCTTGATCACATAAACAACTAATGGTTGGAAAACATGTCCAAGTTTACCAGAAAGGATAAGCCAGAAGGCTCTTACACAGTTTGCAGGTTTTGTAGAGCAGCATATGTAGGTGGTATAGGTCCACTGACTCCAGAACTATCAAAGTACCTGTCCAGGTGGATAATTTTGTTAGTGTAATGCTCCAATTTGCGGCATGCAACACCAGCCTTATACAGGTTACACTGTACATGCCTTAATGAATGAAAAACTTCAAGATGTTTACGGGGTGAAACTTAAAACTACATCAGGGTTCCTCTATTGTCATGTAGTTATGAGGAAAGAGAAAAATTAGAGCGTAGGCGAAGCTGTGGTGACTCGTGGGGTAAGGCAGTGAGCTCCGTAGCAAAAGCGAAGCGAGCCGCGCTAGCGCCCAACCTATACAAGATATATGTGCCTGCTACTCCACATAGATTTTATAGCAGCCATCAGTTATGATATTATTGTTATATAGATCTTCAATTCTATTAACTTTGGTTAGGTTTTCGTAACTGCTTATTTACAATACATACATGGTGATTATTTGGCCCACATAGTTGTTAACTTCTTTTTTTTTTATTGACCTCCTTTTTAGTTCTTCACTTAGATGAAAGATAAAAGAGGAAAAAAGAGAACAGGGACAAGAAGAATTTTCCATCATTGATTCCAGAAGTTGAAGAGAAGCCACAACTGCCTTAATCACTGGTCTCAATTATTGTGACCAAAAAGAGATCATCTATGTCAAATATGCAATTCTCAATCATCTATTCTCCTTCACTAAAAGAAATAACTAGTGAGAGTCTTGAGGCCGATGTTGTGTTCTAAACAGACTTTTGCAGTTAATCTTATAAAGTGTACTTCATTCCTGGGATATCTCATAACAAGTGCAACGCACTGCGCTTCACTCCTTAGAGAATAAGTGCAGGGCAGCATCTCTGGGTATTAATGGTTGTTTCTTCCTACTCCTGTTGTAAAACCTTTCATTATCCAAAACTAAGGTCAAGGCAGCTAGAAATATAAGGACAATTTGCCAAATTACTGGACACAAAAGCAGAGACTGAAGAAGGTACAAGTTAAGCAAAGTAGAAAGAGGGACGTGTGGAAGTTTGTTGTGAGCTTCTAAAATCTAAGCAATGCGCTCATGGGGACATCTTTCAGTTGTAAGATAAGATGCTTGTGTTATGGCGATGGGCAATCTGCGGAACCATTTCTACCAAATGCTGGCATGCTGCCCCAAAAAAACAGCATATTCCAAATAATGAAACAAGAGTGCGGAATGTCTCAACACTTACAGTTGCTGTAATTTTGTCAACTTCCCAAGTTCTGATGGTAGAGGACCAGAGAAGTTATTTGAACCAAAGCTCCTGCAAAATTAGCAAGTTAACAACACCAGAATAGTTCGAAGACGTAACATGTGAATGTAACGCAGAAAACGGATTGTACATTTCAGCTATGTGTACAAGTGTGGCAAATTTTCAATGGGACAAGGAACTGAATGCCACTGCAGCAAACAACTGCTTTCCATAAGAAAAAATCCAAACTTACACAATGGTATTTATATGGCACGGTTGTTTACACAAGATGATTATACTTGGGCGGACTGTACTTGTTGGCCTCAGGTTGCATTGCCGTCAATATAAAGCTAAAACATGAAGTCTCCACTTAAAAACGTAAAAATTCAAGAATAACATACAATACTATCAGATTTGTTAGATTTCCAAGTTCCTTCGGAACCTCCCCAGATAGTGAATTAATCGCTAGGCTCCTGAAAACATTAAATGAGGTGTCAGAACATTAAAGGAATCTAGCTACACTTGAATAAAATGTTGACGACCCAATGTTAATAATAAAATAAAAGGTGGCTTACAGATACTGCATTTGAGTTAGATTGGCAATGGATGAAGACAGGGGACCAGTCAGGTAATTTTGGTCTAACTTCCTGGAAAATATGGAAGAAACTTAGTAGAGCATTGTTTGATGTGAGAGAATTTTCAATGAAATAACAAGGAAAACTATATTCAAAGATGCATTACGCATGTAGATATATGGATATGAGCTGCATCATAATTTTAAGGTTTCAGTTTGATAGCACGTCACATAGTGTAGAAGGAAAACAAAACATTATTGAAACCAAAACGGTTGTGGGGAAACATACAGATTGGTGAGGTTAGTCAAAGACCATAGCTCATCAGGGATTCCTCCAACAACACTAAACGCGTAGACTTTGCTGTTACAAAATGATAAAGAAGGCAAGCATTAAGTGGAAGACTTCAAAAAAGGTAATAAGAACTTGAGTTCATAAATCAAGGTTCTGACTTCAGCTAGCTGCATAGTAATTACTAAATCATGCATTGTAGCTTGACAACAAATTGAATTCCTCCGACTAACAGTCAATAGAAAGAGAATGAACTTATGAGAACTACATTCAACTCAACTCAACACGTATTTGTACTAGTTACTGAGTTTGGATAACCATATTTGTACTAAATATTGCAGGTTACTGCAATAATTCTTATCACACATAGGGCCGACCATCATATTTTCTTTATTGCCTCAACTCATGCTCTCCCTCAGTATAATCCAAACCATCCAGTTCAAACGATTTTCTCTCATTCGTTTTTTTTGTTGTGGTTGTTGTTGTTGTTGTTGTTATAGGCATTTTCTTTCATTCGTTTATAATTCAAATCAACCCTCAATTGTTATACAATGCAAATGATCATCCCATCTCAAAAGGTTATCTAACCTCTCACTCTCTTCTCATGCCTATGCCTATCTTTCGCCTTGATACTTTCTAGCATGAATGTACGTAGGATCGTAGTACCACTAGACTAGACAAATTACAGCATGTGTTGAGAATAGTATTTAATTTGGGAACTGATTTTCGCGCTCCAAGATTTACTGCAGGCGCTCCACCTTTTTGTTTTTATACTGTGATGTGATGTTGTGTAAAAACAAAAAGATGGAGCGCCTGCAATAAATCTTGGAGCGCGAATATCAATTCCATTTAATTTCTAGACATCAATTATATGGAAGTTACATATGGGGAGCGTGTACGGGAGAAAAGTCCAGTAATTAATTTATTAGTAATTTCTACTCCTACAGTATGACTTACAGTTTGATTATGGTGCAAGTGGTACCATCGCATCGGCATTTGATACCGGGATTGTAATCTCCATTGGTGGACTCGATGCTGGTCGAATCGATGGCTCCTCCGCTGCATGGTTCTCCGCTTATGTTCCATTTAGTTACTGAGTTTGTTGCCGATATCCCCCATTGGCTGAACACCGAGTTCAGAGCACTCACTGCCCCAAATTCCAAAAACACCCAAGTTTATTAGGCCCTATTTTTTTCTTATTAAACTAAATAAAATGGACTAAAACTCATGTTTACATAGAATTTTTAGACAAAGTCCTCTGCTCACATTTACCAAATAATTCAACATTCAACGAAAATAACTTGACTATTATTATTGGCCTGAAGACAAAAATTAATGAAAACTCAACGTAACCTTAAAAATTAGATTAAATTATTTACACCGCCGATGTGAATGAAAGTTTCCTCCAAATCAATTAGATTGTACCACATCACCATGTCCATATACTACAAATTGAGACCACTATTTTTAAAATCATGGTGCAATCTAATTGATTTTGAGAAAGTTTTTTGTTTACACAGGCGGTGTATATAATTTAGTCTTCCTAAATAAAGAATATAATTTTGTCCAAAAGCTTTTTTGGATGGTGACCAAATTTATTGAAGATAAAAAGAAAAGAAGAAAATTTCAGAGGATGGAAACAAGTGGTAGTAATTTTGAAGGGCGGTTCTGGAGATGACCGATGATCACCCAAAGTAAAGAAAGAAAAATAATGGCTAAACCTGTCCCAAACTTTAAGGGAAGTCTACTCACATCTAGGGTGTAAACAAGCTGAGTTGAATCAAGCTTCGGCGAGTTTGAGCTCTACCCATTTACTAAACGAGCTAAAAACCAGAGCTCGGCTCGAGCCTTAACGAGCCGAGTTTAGTTATTTACTAAACAAACCTCTTTAATCGAGTCGAATCTCCCTTAACGAGCCGAGCTTTTGTTGAACGAGCCGAGCTCCACTCGACTCGACTCGTTTAGTAAACGAGCCAAAAACTCGAGCTCGAGCTAAGCTCGCAAGCTGCTCGTTCGTTTATAGCCCTACTCACACTTCATTACTAAACGAGCCGAGCTTGCGAGCTACTCGGTTCGTTTACAGACCTACTCACACCTCATTTTTATATCACTAAACTTAGAATCGATTCACCTAATTAGCAGATAGACTCCATCATTTTGATGATCGAAAACGTTCAATAAAAAAAAAAATCAACTCATACAGAAGATAAATGCAATCATGCATTATTAAAATGAGATAAATATGAAATTTGGAGAGATTAATATTTTCAACGCTCTCTATATGAGACGAACGTTTCAAATAAACAAAATGATAGAGGCTATATGCTGAGGTATAAATCGTTTGTAGGTATAGTTGTAAAAATGAGGTGTGAGAGATTGCGAGTAGACTTTTCCGAAACTCTTACATAACGAAATAATAAGCAAAAACCGTTATCTGCCTATTCAAACTATAACAGCCAAATAAATAAGAACTGATGCAACGGAATTAACAAGAGATTAGTTGCGTAATAATCTAAACGAATGATAAACTCGAGTTCACGAGAGAAAGAGACAAAGTCTTAATATTATTGATCAAAAGCTGTATAAATATTAGGTTGCAAACCCTTATATAGGCCCGAAACCCTAAAAATCCTAGGAAAATCAAAAAGTCCTGAAAAATGGAGAAAATAATAAAATTGAAAACTAGACAGAAAAATAAGACTTTGTCAAACAGAATCAACTGAAAAGGAATTACGGGTTAAGAGTTATTAATGTTTCAGAACTTTCCTAAAATGGTAAAAAACATAAATTGAAGGCCTAAATAAAAGAATTAGGCCGAAAAACACCAGGGCTCACGACTTAGGGTCGTAAGTCTTGACTGCACCGCAAAAATAAGTTAGCCTGTCCAGTTTGGGCCCAATCAGAGCTCGTCCAAAATTTGCCAAATCAAGTAATTTGCAATTAAACAACGTTTTGCCTTCCGAGACTTTGATCGATCCAATTGATCATGAAATTTGGCCTTCACATGTTCTACATCAAGAACACGCATCCACAGTCCACGAATGACAGAAGACAAGATGATATTCTCTATGAATAAGTTTTTATATGAGTCGGGGTTCAAATAAGTTTACGGCTATGATGCACGGATACAAACACAGAAATTCTAAAAAAAATGGAGACACAGACTCGGCGGCGGACGCGCCACGTATATATTTATTTATTTTTAAATTTTTTTTCAAATTTAAATGGCAAAATGTGGACAAAACAAAAAATGCATAATTCCAATATTCAAACAAAACAAAACATCCATGTTCAATACAACCCTATTGAAAAAATATAGTTTGACTCACAAATTTTTTAAAAAATAACAATTTGACCCCCAAATTTTTTTTTGAAATTGCACTTTGACCCCCTATGTGTCCTCATTGGTGTCCCCTGTGTCCCAGCCGCGTCCCTCCCAAAAATTTTAATTAAGTTATGGGATACACCACGTGGCGTGTCCTATACGTGTCCCCGCCGTGTTCGACACTGCAATACGTCGACCTCTAGAGGTGTCGGTGCTTCATAGGTTAAGTTTGAATCAGTTTATGTGCACTTCACTTAATCTTGAGAACAAATCTCTCATCCACTGATACTGGTTTTTCATTTCTCCTGCCAAAACTCTCTTTAGTTTAAGAGCTCTTAGAAGAACATTCCACTACTCCTAATTGTTCGCCAAATTCTAGCCAGAAAATAATAAATTTTGTCAGTTGTTGAACTGAAAATGGTTTAAGAAATTAATGCCAAATCACATCGATCAGTATCTAGTGTATAAAATTATACTGTAGTTCAAATCTTAAGGAAATGATCAAAGACCAACAGTTGTTAAGCCAAGAAATTAAACGATTTGATACCACTTAACCTTGCCAAATTAAATTGTCAAGCATAGAACCGCAGTCTACAAAAATGACTACAATCATGTTGGCCGGTGGAAATGCACACAATCATTTTTATAAGCTTGAAAAATCAAGGTAGAATGGTGAGTCTCAAATACGAAACTTTTAAATTTTTCACAATTTTGAAGTACCATCCAAAAGTGTTTGTCTTTTTTTCGTCAAACGATCGAGAAATCAGTACTTGAATTGAAACGGACAGAGGGTACAACTGTTTGGAGCCTGGGAGCTAGCCGCCGGCTCCTGGTGCTGTTTGTGAAAAATACTAGTATATAGAAAATGAATTAGTGAGCGAAACTTCGTCGTCTCTATATAGAGAACAAAAGTGGGCTGGAAAAGTTCTGGTTATGGTTCTGGACCCACATGAAAAACCATGTTAAATCTTCTTAACTTAAGAGGCAGAGGGGCGCCACTCTTTCATTCAGTCGAATTAAAATCAGAACAACCCCACCCAGGGATCTCCCAAGCATATGGAGAGAGAGAGAGAGAGAGAGAGAGAGAGAGAGAGAGAGAGGTTATTAGATTAGGTAGGAATATTACCTTCGGAAGCAGGGGTAGTACCATTTTGAGCTCGAACAATCTCAACCAAGCCCAGGAGGGAAACATAGTAGTAAAAGGCCAAGCTGGAACACAGAACTAATGTTGCTGATCCACCCATTACACTCCTCTTCCTGTGTTAATCGGATTGGTAATCAATTAATGGAGAGATTCATTCAAGCCTAGCTAGCCTATATTATATATGAGTACATATATATGAGAGAGAGAGAGAGAGAGAGAGAGAGAGGCAGTTAATACAGACCTGAAGGTTGCTAATTAGATTGAGTAACAAATCACAAATCCAACTCAAGGTCAAGGAAAGCATATATATGTATCTCACTGTGAAATATTGAAAAATCTCCGGCGTTTTCTGGAATAGTAGTATTGTTAGTACTTTTCAAGGGGAGAGAAAATGTCAAAGATACATGAAAAATACATATGAAATGGAACATGAAACCACGAAAAGGTAATGAATGGCTCAGATCGGTGAATCTAAGCCTCGATTTCACCACTATTAACTTGAGCTATTCATTGCCCTTTCATATTCCATTTCATGAATATTTTTCACGTGTCATACCAAACCTCTTTTTCAAACGAACGTCATTTTTATATAAATAACCGCCACTAGGACAACTACGTACAAGTCATCGACTTCATTTTAATTAAATACTCCTGCCAAGAAGTTAAACTGTGGGCTCGTCTGGGGTTTGAATTTATGCCAAAATCTCTCCAAGTCAGAATATTATTTTTTGCCATTTTGTGTGAACTTACGCAAATATGTGGTAGAAAAAGATTTTTGAAGCATCACACAACGATTCTCCAGGAACAATCGATAATTATTCCTCCAAGTGGTGGCAGGAATTGCGTTTTTTCTGGAAAAAAAAAAAAAAGAAGTGGTGGCATGGAAAAATTATTCAACATTGACGGCTCGGCTCTTGGAGTTTTTGTTTTGTTCATTACAGAACTCTTTGGCGTTGGCAGGTAGGATGGGGAGAACGGCTAGGGGTGCTAATTGAGCCAAACAAGTCAAGTACAACATTGTCCAAGTTTGGCTTGACTCCTTGTTACATGTGTTTAAGCTTGGCTTGAATTTGAAAACTTTTTTAGACTAATTGTTAAAGTTTGGCTCGAACTTGCAATTTTGTATCCGTGATCAGCTTGGCTTGCAGTTACGAAAACTTTTAGAAGAGAGATGAGGTCAATGGCGGAGACATGCAGGTTCCAAATTGCATCAGGGATTACATTTTTCGTAGAGCAGTTTTCTTAGATTTTACGCCACTATTTGATGAAAAATTACCCTATATTGCCTCAGGGCTCAAACCCCAAACAAAAATTTCCGGTTGACAAAAAAAAAAAAAAAAAAAAACCCCAAACAAAAGAAAACCAAGTTAAAGCAAGATGGAGAGTTCGCTGGTTTACCCCATTTTTTGTACTCAAGTACTTTGAGGCTTGAGCTTATATTCGTTTATTAAAAGCTCGTTCGTAATTGTTTTGTTGCATAAATAAACTAAGCTTGAACATTTTCTTTAAATTCATTAAACTTTCAAGTCAAGCTCGAATTAATAAGCTACTTCTAGGCTCATTGAGCTTATAATATAGTACAAATTAAGAACTCAAACTACTCGAGATTGACTCATGTTTGGCTCGATTAAAACGCGTTTGAAATCAGCTCATTCAGCTCGTTGATACCCTTACTTAGGTAGTATATCATGAAGCATGCTTTTTTACCCCTTATTATATATATGTACACGCTCACATTACTGGATGACGAATACACACAGTATGACGTGAAAAGTTAAAACTTTCGTAATCAAGTACTATGCATGATAATGACAATTGTAGACTTTGTAAACAATTCAATCAAATGTACATTAAGGAATGGATCAAACTTATCATGCTGTGGTCACCAAGATGGAATGCAACAATTCAAAACTGAAAAATATGAGGGTATAATTAATTTGTGGGCCGGAGATTACGACAGGATTTTATTTACTTGTAGAAAATGTCAACTAGTACTTATCGTCAATATGATTATTAATCTGCCTAGTTGACAACTTGAGGGGTACTATTGAAATGGTAAGATACGAGAAATTTTTCAATGTGCGATGAGTACCACGTGGTGCTCGATCGGCGCACCCGGATCATCCATTTCGATTTTGAACGGTTCGAATTTGGAGAGAGAAAAAGGAGAGAGAGCGGTGGGATGAGAAAAAAGAGAGGGTTTCAATTTAAATCGTTCAACACACTTTTGGATTGCCCGAATGAGCTGCTCATGCACCACGTGGGCACGGCCATGTGGTATCCACCGAGTACCCAAAAATTTCTCGTAGGATACAGAAAATATAAATGGGATATTTTATTTTATGTCCAAGTTGATACAAAGTCAAGCCACCCGGCACATTTAAATTGTAGTATGGGTTAAGCTCCTCTATATACTCTAGTCCTCCATAACCCTCAAAACTCTTAATTTTTGCCCTTATTCCGGACTCTTATTAATGATCTGATCCATTAATCTCGTAGAGAACAATACTACAGTAAAAAACCAATATGACCAGACATTGATAGATAAATTAACAGAGGGGTTATGTCTGACAAAATGATTAGTAAATATATTTTGAAGTACGCCATGTATTTTAAATGATTCTTTCATGCACATGTTGATATCCCATCGAGTTTGTATTTTTGCAAAAATGTTGTTTGATGCGAGAGAGAACACTACGAGATGAACGGCTTGGATCATTACTTGGAATATTACTTGGAATCCCAAATAAGGACAAAAAAATATGAATTTGGATTAGAGTAGGGAGAGGAGCGTAAACCGTAAAGGAGTAGATACGTGAACTTCATCAACGGTCTTTTTTAAATAGGGCAAATTTCACTCAGACCCCCTGAGGTATATGATAATGACAGAAAGTACCCCTCAATTTTCAAAAATGACAGAAACCTCCCTTACTTTACAGTTTGGGTTTCATTCCGTTAGTTTCCGTTAGTTCCGTTAGTTAAATGGACGGAAAATGTAAGAAAATGTACGGAAAATGTACGGAAAATGAAATCTTCAATTTTATTTAGTTCTACACC
>BPLS01030932.1:172080-202187 GCA_019656275.1 Rhododendron kiyosumense | reverse complement strand
GGTATATCACAACACCCTTTCATAACACCCCATCCAAACAGGCCCTAAGTATCTCTATATCCGAAGGACTCGGTTCAAATCTTGTCCACACCGTCCAACTAATTAATGGGGTCCTCAGTTTTGTTAGCAAAATTGTCCTGCTATTGTACAGCAGCTTGCTACCCCACTCTCACTAAAATGCCCGGAAATTGTTTTATCCAGCTTCGAGTTTTAATATCATTTGTTCATTTAGACACCCTTTGCAATCCCATTAAATATTTATGGGCCATAAATACGATACCATTTCCAATTAATTTATGGAACATAATAGGAAAAATATTGTTTTAACCACCAACTTGCACATGGAGGAGAAGAAGACGAAGCAGCAAACATGTGGAGAGCTTTGCCCCCTTTTTTTCAATCCACTAAAAATGTGTTATTAGTCAATGTCCGACAAAGATATAGTATTGTCTCAAAAGAACATGGACACGTCAAGGTGTTGCCAGTGAGATCGAGTTCAACCAAAATCTCAAGATTATTGGCTCGACACAATGATAAAATCTTAAACTAATAGGTGCAATGTAGGATTTTTTTAAAAGATTTACTCTTACCAAGAAGTTTTAAGCTTTTGTCGAGTCCGGAGAATGTAATCTCTCACGTCCGTACCCAAAATCACATAAGATTAACTGATCAAGTACTTATTGAAACGTTGAGAAATGGGAATTAGGGAGATAATCTTTTCGATTACTCCTAAGTAAAATCAAATAAGACAAGGCGGGAAATGTCTAAACATCTGTAAAGTTAAGGGATTGTTTACAAAAACCAAAACTTTAATTAGTTTTTGGATAAAAACAATAGGATTAGTTTACTCTATCAACAGATAGCCATAAACGACCATTGGTTAAGAAGCGATTCGCTTCATTGGTCCTGTCAAAAGGTGGAGATTTTCTTATTTTATTTTTTTTAAAAGATCAAAGTCTCTTATAATAAGGACGAAATCACTGGGGACATCAGAGTCAGATAGATATTGGAGCTCAGGCGAAATACAACCCGAAGAAAAAACGCAATCTCTACTAAGACAGGTTTGCAGCCAGCTAGTGCCCGACTTTGTTCTTCTCCCTGGGGCACCACACAAAGGTCCACTTCCTTGCACTAGAGTCAAAATTTTTCTTGTTACTACGTACATTTTTCAATGGGAAAGAGTTTTCTAATCTGCCAGCAGTCTAATGCCAAGTGCAATCGTCTGTCATATACCATACCCACGTGAGAAATTGTTTACTGTTCTCACCACCACATCCTCGTATGAATTCACACATTTTGTAATGGAGATGTGAAAACAACTCTTAGAACATTAATGCTGGCAGCACTGAGCCACTGAATAACTTTTCTACCCACATTGGCATGTGAGGTCAATTGAACCCTTGTTCCAATACTTTTTGGGAAATGATTTTGCTACTCCCTTTTTTGTTAACATCACTCTCCTACAAGTGTATTTTTGGTGCAAAAATACACTTGCAGGGGAGTGGCGTTAACAAAAAAGGAAGTGATACACTTGCAGGGAAGTGGTGTTAACAAAAAATGGAGTGACAAAATCAGCAACCTATTTTTCCTCTCTTTTACTAAAATTATCTTTGACTATCCAACACCATCAGAATGGGCCGAACGTCTTGGGCCAACCCAATTCTTTGCGAACTTAAGAAGTCTATGGGCCTTTTTGCTAAAAAATATGCTGTTACAGAACCCAATCGCTCAATCAAACTCAACGTCATCTACTCATTTACAGGGTTCTAGAAATAAGAGAATTATTGGCGGGGCCTATCCAACTAGATCCGACTAATTTATATGTACCAATTATTTGCCGATTACTAATTGCTATGGGCCAACTAATCACTGATTAGCCGTCCGTCCGACTACCGCGTAGCGACTTTTTGAACATTGTTCATTTATCACCGTAAAGATACCCTCCTCTGTGGCTGGAAAGGCTACATTTTTTTGTGGCTTTTTATCATTTCATTAAGGATGGATGCTGCTTCTAGATACTTATCTTGTGTACCTTAATTTAATATCCAATTAAGCTATTATCATTTTGGCCCAAAAAAATGTTGGTTCGATTTTTTTTTTTAAAAAAAAAATTCTTGAGTCTGATTATAGGCGTGGAGAGATTAAAACAAGAAAACTACTTGAATGGGAAAGAAATTAGACAGAGCCAATTAAACAGCCAATGGAAAATCTCAAATTTTCATAAATTACTATTATTCAGATGGAATACAATGAATATTGCCATACAACATGCCCAAAATAGACTGACGGCCCTCCAGAAAAATTGGATGATACAATATATTGCTCGGTTGCTGCAAAAATCTGCCCTTTTCCTTCTTCTTCTTTGATATTTGACAACTGATCGGAACGAAGAATGGAGGACAATAATTTGAATACTACAACAAATATGAGTTCCCTAAGCTTCGTACATACTATCTAATGGATATGGGTGAATGTAAGCCGAGTCCAGCGTCCATATCTTGACCGATGCTGTGACATTCGCTCCTGTGGCGTTGTTGAACAAAAACGCCCGCGCTGCTCCATAGATTGCCTTGGTCGGGTAGATTCGCGACGTGACCACTGTTCTCCCTCGTTGAGCAAAGCTCTCCACAATCGAATGATCCACCTGCATTTTGTCCTTGACAATTTAGCTAAACATATTGGGCAAAATTACACAAATCTTATCTGAAAACTACTTGTAAACTTTGTTAGTAGTTTCTAAGACCGGTGCGTGACATACCAATAATCTCATGGACAATGTTTCACCGTCGAGCACAGGGACTGAGCCCCCATAAATCCTCTTGTTAATATCATTCGCGTTCGATGACCTGCAGAGTAAAAACATTATCATAAGTACTTGTTTCGCGGTAGCTTTTGTAATCCAATTTGTTGATCCAGTTCGGGGATGGAAGAAGCTGAGACCTGATTTCGTCGGAACATAGGAAGGTTGTGTAACTGCCATCAGTGTCCTTGGCAATGTAGAAATAAATGGCCGTGAATTCGGAGAGAGAATCATCAGCGATGACAAGGAATCCGAAAGGTCCGAGAGCGCCTCTAACGGAAGCACCAGCAGTGCTGCAATTGTAGCCAACATCTGCTTCGAATGTCCCCTCTAATGCTGCCTCATCCACTTCAAATGTTGCACTTATGTCCAACTGTCACCATGTATGATCACAATTTAAATCCAACGAAACCGACTATGTGATTACTGAAATGTGAAACAATGAGGATAACAACTATATGACAAGTTGCGCGTAAACCAGTCCAAACATCCCCAGTCCTCGAAATCAAAAAATGATCAGGCAAGTTTAGTTTACCTGTGTAGCAGAGGTTATGTTGAGTGGCACAACTGAACCTGGTTCAAGCTCCACCCCTTGGTACTCAGTCGCGTTCAATCTCAACTCCTCCACTTCCTCCACCGGCCATTGGAGTACGTTAGTTCCAGTCTTCATGTCAAACTCTATAGTCCTTGGAATGGCCTGCGGATAACATATATCATTGCAACGAAATTAAAATCTTCCACGTTTACCAGGACGAACGCAGGATTCTAACCTTAAGAAGACGAACATCAATGCAATTAAAACTCAGAGAGACAGACATTGTTAGCGGGTGGTGAATAAGTTTACCGTGGGAAACCAAAAGGGCCGAACATTGCGATGATAAAGGGATTTTTGCGAAACTTTGGGAACTGCCAATAAAAACTTATCCGGTTCTAAACGTTAGACCCCGCCTAGTGCCTACCGACTTTTAAAATATTATCCATAAACAGTCACATCGTATTGTATGTATATTTAGTTTCAATCTTTTTCTATGGTATATTATCAATTGCTCATTTTGGTACGATGATAGATGAGTGATACCTGAACGCATGCCCAACCCTTCAAAAGATCATCACCTTCATTATCTGTTTCCCCAATCCAACCCCACAAGATTCTCCTCTGCTTTGTCGGGTCATAGAATGTTTTTGATGCGTAAAATTTCCCATAGTCCATCCGCAACCCGATACCCACATCCATCTCCGGGTCATCCGGTGTCCATGTGTTATTACTTGGATCGTATGTCCCGAGTGCATAAAAATCCTTCTTATCATCATCTATACTTGCCTTGAGCACGTGCTTGACATCCGGCCCAAAAACCGACGTGTTCAACCCAACTGTACTGTTTGTTGAGACCGGGTAAAAATCTATGCACTCCCACATACCCGTACCCGGAACAGCATGCATTACCCCATCCATAAGCTCGAAGCTAGTAAAATTAGTGGTTTGGTACACAAGGGTAATACCCGTTGTATTCACCTTTGACCCGATGGCGACCCGCCATGTGCCGTTTTGGACGTACCATGCCGTACTCGGGTCCCGAAAATTCGTTAGTCCAATTCCGGGTGGGGGAACAATAACCGGGTTCTGTTCATACTTGACCCAATCTAGGAGGAGGGGATCAGATAAGTTGGCGGGATACGCTAGGTTTTGCACCTGCACGGCGTTATCAGTATCACCGGTGTATAACATGATGATCTGACCGTCGGGGAGGAGGGTAGCAGACCCGGTCCAAACACCGTTCAAATCGAACCAGTGATCGGGGACCAGGGCGATGGGGAGGTAGAGCCAGTGGATCAGGTCCCTTGATACTGCGTGGCCCCATGTTATGTTGCCCCAAATTGCTGAATCGGGGTTGTACTGGTAGAAAAGGTGGTACCACCCCTTGTGATGCAATGGACCTGCAACCATGCAATTTTGTCACTTGTTAAACCACATGAATTCTCGCCATCATTTTTGGGGCAAATTTTGTAGCAGTGACAAATGCCAAATTTTCGTTAGAGCGACTACAAAAAGTAAGACATTCATGCAACTCCGTACACAATTGTACATTAGAGGGGCACTTTTTAAGTTACGAAGAAATTACTGACAAACAAAGCAGACTTTTCCCGGTCACGGAGAGGAGCCTTATAGTTAGACGAAAAAATCTAAGGTTCGAATTTAGTATAGAACAACATTGTAACTTACTAACCACGAACATATGAAACATTATTGTAATTGAGCATATAAATAGAGATAGAAGGGGACTATCGATGCAATTGGAATTTCTTAGACCTACAATGTTCTTGTGGAGGAGTGTAGGACTGCAAACAGACAACTGAATGAATCTAGTGGCCGTTCGAAATTGTTCAATAGTCCGGACCACCGCCACGTGGTACTCCGGACCATTTCACAACTACACATTCTCGTAGAGTCTGCGATTAAGAGTTTAGACCTTATAATCTGGAGCACCGCGTGACGGTGCTCTTGGACTATTACTGAATAATCAAACGGTGATGGCCGTAGAACAAGTGACCGCCTCTAATGGGAGAAATGTCTCCAAATCACGTGGAATACAGTAAAGAGGGCTGTTCTTCTCATGTGGCGTTTGTGAAAATTGGGTGAACGTACTCTTTTGTTGGTTTCAGGGGTTTAGGTTAGGTGGGCAACCTACGGTCAGAGTCACAATCGTGCACGTTAGTTGAATGGTAGAAACAAGAACAGCTGCTAGAAGAAACGTCATCCCAGCGCATGCTTATCGAGCAACCCGGCCAGAATCGAAGATTGTTCCTCATTTCAATTCAACTTTCAAAAATCGCCATTTTCCTTCGTCAGCTTGCGGTAAGATCCGACTTATTTAAACGCTAAAGGAATTTGGAATACGCATCCTCGAATAATAATTTCGTATCGTTTTTCTCACGGCAAGTTAATAGTAAATTTTTTGAAAAAACGAAAAAGCTAAAAAGTTAGGCAAAGAAAAATACCTTCTCTCCCCTGTAAGATCTTTGACTTATGAAACGCATTAAATTTCTAATTTTATAACACAAGTAGTAATATATCATATATCAGTCTCTTTTAAATTAATGAAGTTATTTTTTATAACTTGAGAGATTGACTGACTCCACTTGTCACGTTACCCAAAACATACGTGCACGTTCCAGTTTTTCCCGGGGAAAAATAAATAAATTAAAAAATAGAAGAGGCCGATGGTCCACGGAAATCCTAAAGACACTGATCGGGTGTGAACCGACTTTGCATACTCCGAATCTCGCACGAATCCGGGCTGTACGGCGTTGGATTGCCCACATGGGCACAATCTCCACAATAATAATATTCTAAGGTCCCATTTCAGAACCGAAAATAAATACTTATTTTTTAAGAATATAATTTTAAACTCAAAAATAATTATGTTTATGCAAATAATTTTTCTAGCAATATGAATTTTATTTGATAGATTTTATTGAGATCTTTTATACGGTACAAAAAATATATATATATTTTTTATTTATATTATTTTTGAGTTTATAAATATAAAATAAATACTTATTTTTTAAAAATGTGTTCCGGAAAGGGACCTAAGATAGGCCATCTACATAAATCACGACACTTGAGGAGCTGCCTTATTTGTCCAATCCCAGTCATTTCACCGTCAACTGACAGATTCATCACGACCATAGATACGTAATATAGAACGTAAAAAAGATGAGTAAATTACAGTAAACCCCCCTCAACTAACCCAAATTTTCACTTAACACCTTCCGACTATAAAACCCAACAGTGTGCACCCTCTAACTATCCAGAATTGACACTTAACACCCTTTTATTTGGTCTCCGTTGGAAAAATGCACCGACGGCAGTCTCCGGCCACCGGGCGGCCGATCTGAGCCGTCCAAAAATTTTAAAAAACAAAACCGAGTGGGCTCACGCGAGAATCAACGACATCCGATGTGCGTAGGTGCTCGATCTAAACACCCCATTTAATTTCTTGGGGTGTTTGGATCGAGCACCTACGCACGTCGAATGCCGTTGATTCCCACGTTAGCCCACTCGGTATTTTTTTTAAAATTTTTTGCACGGCTCGGATCGGCCGTCCGGAGACGGCCGTTGGTGCATTTTTCCTACGGAGACCTAACAAAAGGGTGTTAAGTGTCAATTCTGGATAGTTAGAGGGTGCACACTGTTGGATTTTGTAGTCGAAGGGGGTTAAGTGAAAATTTGGGTTAGTTGAGGGGGGTTTACAGTAATTTACTCAAAAAAGATTTGGAAAAAAAAAAACTCTCAAAATATGCAATGAAGACCCCATGTGCAGCGGACTTCGGATTAGTGTTGTGCATTAAGATTTATTGTACCGTGTTGCGCACTTTTGAGCTGTCGAATCCTGCATTCGACGGCTCGGATCTCATCTTGCCAACCAACGATTGAGAACCGTTTCATTGCTAAGATAAGATCCGGCTCGGAGATGCATAGCACGGTGCTCCGCACACCACAGTACAACACCATCCCCCAATTGATGTGCAGCGATGCTTGCGTAGGGCCCATTTTGGGTTCCTAAACAAATAATTTTCAAATTCTTTTTTGAGTCACCTCATTAAAAAAATCAACTCAATAGAATTTAATAGAATAACAGTAATTATTTGATCCGATTGTCTAATTTTTCTTCAAATTCTGTTCTAAACTTTGAATAAAAAATTAAAAGTTTGAATTAAGTGTTTACAGCCGGAGCTGAGTTTTTACAAGGAGACTAGAAAAATTATTTTAAAATAACAGGGATGATTTGGATAATCATTATGAGATCCCCGATTGGGCCCTTTTGCGCAAACAATTTTTATTTTGATCTTTTACTTCACGTGATGTTGAGATTTAAATCACTCCTAACGTAAATTCAATATTTTAAATCACGTTTCACCAAAATCTCACCGATTTATAAATAGCAATTAAATGCATTGGAGTATTGGACGTATGTTTTGGAATAACATACTTACAAAAAATAGCCCCAACAAATGTGGACCAAACTTCAATAAATCACTATTGAGCCAAATGTTTGTGACATGGAGATTAGGACAGAAAAGTGCCAATCAAAAAACACATCCATTAAATCCAACCAATTAAAAGGCAATAAAAACACTTTTATTTTCCGAAAATCGAAAAATAATTGGACTAAGACTTTAATTTCATCGTCAAAATGATGTGGACTTGGATGATTAATTTACTAGCAACCAAACTAGTTGCTACATTGATACTTTTGGTGTTTATTTATGATTATATAAACGCAGCAATCAGAGACCACCAAGGAAGATTATAGCACTATTTTCCCTACACTTTCTCCAAGTTACTTCTGTATGCCCAGAAAATTAAATTTTTTAGTGGACTTTCCTATTATGGTAATTTGGAATTAAAAAAAGAGCCACAGGATACAGTAGTAGTATAAGGAAGATTTAACGTGTACGCTAATTTATTCTACAAACATAATAAAATATGGAGTATAAATGACATGGCTTAGTTTGCACCAAGTTTTACAAAATTAAGGCGACCATTTATTAATGGTTACCTGTTACAAATCTCCAACCCCCGCATCATTTTTGTACAAGACTTTTATGTTAAAAAATCACTTATGGAAAAGTCCTGTAATAAATTTAGTTAGAACTAGCAACTTTAAAAAGTATGAAATACAATTAATGTTCATCGTACCTCTATTCCACTAAGGAAAATAAGTACTTATTTTTTTGATTAAAAATAATATATTGTGAGATGAATGATATGTCTCGTAAAATAGAGAATAAATACTTAAAAAATAAGAAAATAAGCGAAACAGGCTTGCAAATAAAATCACCACAAAAGGAAACGTATTTTTTATAAGATTTTGTACCAAAACTTTACTTAAATACTACATACTAACATTATCTGTATCACAAACCTAAGAGCGAGAATACTGTTTCCCAGAATGTTAATACTAATACTTACTTTTGGCAACTCTTTCCGAATTTTAGCATAAAGTATATTGATTTCCTAATTACCCATTAAAGAAACACTAATTAATCAATGAGGCAAAGAAGGAGACGTACCATCAGGATCTGAAGTAGAAATTAGCCAATCCCCACAAAGCAGCCATGAAAGACAACCATAAGATTTGGGTTATTCTCCACATAATTATTATATGCAAAAGTACTTCAGTACTAATTTACTACCCAAAAAAAAAAAAAATTTGTTCAAACGAATGGGATTGATGTGAAACATAAGAGAGAAAAGGGGCCTGACAGGTAAATAATACTCCTAATCAAACTAAAAAACACTTTTGTAAATTGTGGAGCACTACCTACCATTCATCCAGTTCTTTTCCGGCTGAAAATGGTAAGCAGTCCTCTGCCAAGCCAGCATAGCATTAGTCCAAGGGAAAACCGGGCCGCTACCGGAGAATTCTCGGACAGCCTTCTCCGACACCCCCTGCGCCACCCCTCTCGACGGCGGCATTAAACTCTCCGGCACCGACATTGAAGGAGAAGTACTCTCCCTTTGGTCGTCATTGACATTAGACCGGGGACGCGGGTCTTGATTGAGGATTAAAGCAACCAAAGACGACATTAAGAGCATGGAGACGAATATTCCGGCGAGACCCTTGAAGGGTCGGCGGTGATCCGCCGGAGAGGGAGGGTGGTCCGGCAGCCGAGTGTAGGCGGCCGACCGTTCCAGGTCTTCAGGAGGGGAAGAATAGGAGTTCATTTTTTTTTTTGGGGTTGGATTGAGGTGGAGTTTAAAATGAGGAGTTGTTCACTTTGTTTATATAGGCACGTGATTGTGGAGAGAGAGAGAAGGGAGAGATGGATTTGAGTTTATTAAACATTGATTTACAAGTAGGATTAATAAATTAATTACCTCATCACTTAAATGTCCATTAGCATACTAAAATTAATTACTTCCATTTTCAAGCAACTTTATTAGACTTCATTGAAATGAAATGGACAGGGCTACGCTGTCCAGTTGCGAATTTCTTGGATTCTTTGTTGAACCTACCTAGATGATTGAGATGGTTCACATCACAAAGCTTGTCGAGAATACGAAGCGTGTCCAAAAACTCTCTTGATCTCATACTGATAAGTTTTTAAACAATCTACCTTGAAAAAAAGAAGTTGACGCGCTGAATCAAAAATTATTTTTTCTCCAACCAAATATTTTACAATGACGTATTCTTTAACATGATTACTATCCTCGTGAGTTTTAAAAAGTAATAATGTCCTCATTACGTTTAAAAATGCGGTTATAATTGAACCGCGGCTAATGGAAGAGAGAGCATCCATATCATTTTGGTAGACCAGTAACGAAAATTTTGAGACTCCATTACACGAATATTTTCACGCATACTCACACTCGTTGGAGCTATGTACATCAGAAAGTCTATGGATCCCAACCAGGGGATCCCAATCGAATTCCCGACGGCTCGTCGGGCCCACTCCGGCCATTGGACGGTTGATCGGAGCCGACCAAAAATTCTAAACAAAAATCAAGTGGGTCCTCGCGGGAATCAACGATATCCGATATGTGTAGGTGGCCGATCCAAACACTCCATTTTTTGTATACATTTGGAGTGTGATCTGACCGTCCAAATGGAGTGTTTGGATCGGCCACCTACACACATCGGATGCTGTTGATACTCGCGCAAACTCGCTCAATTTTTTTTTTAGAATTTTTGGTCGACTCCGATCAGCCATCTGGTGGCCGGAGTGGGCCCGGCGAACCGTCGAAAATTCAGTCGGGATCCCTTGTCGGGAACTGTAGCACCACTGCATGTACATTGCGCAAATGTTGGTTCAACAGAAATGTTACACACACAGCAAAAGTGTACAAATTTTGTGCACAGATTTTTTTTGGGGCCCACTACCGGTCTCACACAAATAATTCAAGCCGTTCATTAAATGTAAAACATTTTTTCAAGGACCTCCGCAAAAAATCAGCTTAATCCAACACCTATAAGTGCTCGATTCAATCATTTAACTTTTCATTATCCTGAAATTCGAATGAAAAGTTAAATGATTGAATCAAGCACCTATGAGTATCGGATTGAGCTGATTTTTCACGGAAGCCATTGAAAAAATGTTTTACATTTAATGAACGGCTCGGATTATTTGTGTGGGACCCGTAGTAGACCCCACAAAAAATCTGTGCACTTTTGCTGTGCGTGTAGCATTGCTGTTTGTTCAATGCGTGTGGCTCGCTGTATGGGACCCGTCGATGAGTCAGATTGGACGTGATGTGTCAGATACAGACTGGGTGGGGCAAATCGATCTGCTGTCCAGGTTGGTTACATATAGAGATTTGAGAGAAGGAATGTGAGGTGTACATTTGATTAGAGGGAGGAAGGGTAGGCAGGGAATTAAGAACTGTTGGGAACTCTTTTTTTATCAAAACAGTTGGGACTTTGGATTTTGTATAAATGAGGGGATCAATTCCTCTCCATACCCCATCCCTCCCTACTCTCTTTTCTTCGTCCATATCTCGGGTCTGACATTATGATTCAAACCGTCTACCTTGTAGAACATGTAAAAGACTATAGTATGTGCTTGTGAAATCTCAGTATAATCGGAGATCGATAGACACGTGAAAACGTAGCAAACTTGTATGAAAGATGAATGGTAAATATATTTTACAATTTAACCTCACAATTTACACAAGGAAAAGTAATTATTTTCACATATCTATCAATCTTCGATGATACAGAGATTTTGCAGGCTTTATAGCAGTTTCTTTCTTGTTCTACGAGGTGACGTTTTGGATCATAGTTTTAGCCCGGAGGACAAAAAATGACAGTACAGAAGGGTATGGAGGGATGAGTATTGAGTGTAATTGATCCCGTAAATGAGGGAGCTGGCAATCTTGAACCATAATTTTTTAATTGACTTTACGATTTGAATTGATTGTATTTTTGTACCTTTTTAGTACTACTAACTCAAAAATGGAAAGGTAAAAGAGGAAATTCGTCAGCTATTACCTATTTAGTTTTGAAGTATGATAATTTTTTGGGACGATAAAAAATACTAATTGGGACCAAAATATGGGGATGGAGCTTGGAGGGGTCATTTGAATCATGAAGTCCCCTATCGGTGAGTTACCGAGGATGATGTATTGCATAGGAAAGGCCTACCAACTACATGGTACTACAAAGATACTATATACTTTTTTTGTTTTTGAGGTCACGTAGTTTCAAATCAAAAGATGTCCATGGCCATCGGATTGGGTCGCTACATGAATTGTACCCAATGCTAAACCATGTCATGAGAGAATTCAATAGCAAACTGTTTGAATTATGTTTGAATTTCTCTCTCATGAGAGTGCCAATTCCAGTTCAAATTGCGATCTACCTTAGCCATGGAGCCTCCAGAATGAACTAGTATAACAGTGGAACTTAAGAAAAAAGTACGTGATTTCGCACTTTGATTTTTTCTAGATGCTTCAGTAGAATATATATACTAGAATAAAATTAACAAAAAAAAACATACGTATTAAATATTGGCCCACATGTGCCCAGAGGACGCATTCATGTGGTATGTACATAGTAGCTGTACTCTGTGGTCCTCATTAAATTGTGAACTTGCTACGCTTGTACTGTTTTCAAGAATCCAGCCTATGTATTCGGGCAGCTTATGAGCACTCCGATTAATTTTGGAGTCTTAAAAGTTAATCGCCGGAAAAAACTCTCCAGTGACCCTAAGGTTTGAAATATTTGGGCTCTATGAGAAACAAATATGCGATTTTACTAATGAGAAGTTATTATTTGTTTTCTCGTACCCACTTGGTCAAACCCGTCTGATTCCTTCTTTTTTCTTTTTATTTAATTTAGGGCCTAAGCCATCCACAACAATATAATAAAAAAAGTATAACCAAAAGTTGACACATCAGCTTTTGATTATTCACTTAAGAGGTTGCTAAGTTTAATAACGTTGATCTTCACAATAGTCACTTCTAGTTCATAACCAAAATAAGGGTCCACTACAATTTCACTCTCTCTCCTCCTCTGTTTCCTGCTATTCACTTCCCTCTATTTATGTTTTTTTTTGGCAAAAATATGTCGATTTCCTCTCTTAATTTTGGGAAAAAAAAATCAGTGACTTTCTTCCCTCATATTATGAATTTTTTGGGGGAAAAAAAAATAGAAACAGAAAAGAATAGTGAAATTCCTTAATCCGGCGATGATAGGTTGAATTGTAGATGATCGAGAGATATGAGCTTCACTTTTTAAGGGAAAGAAAGAGAAATAGTTTGTGGATGAAGTGAAAAAGATATAGAGTTGGCAAAGAAGAGAAGAAAAAAATACTAATTGAAACACACATGTATACAAATTTTGGAACTAATAACTTATGTGGTGTGGAGTCCACGGAATTTGATTATTGAAAAAGATTGTTAGTTTTGGTTATCCAAATCCCAAAATTTGATTATTTCTAAGAATGTTGCTAAGTTTAATTATACCATTATGAGCTATATTTTGCACCAACATTATTAACTTTAAAAACATTTGACTTTTGATTATACTACTGTGGATGGCCTAAGGCCATATGTACATCAAGTTTTTCTTTTTCCTCTTTGGGAAATTTCACTGACCTCTCATGTACCATGAGGTTTCTGAAATTTCACTGCCCTCCCTTGCTTTTTCTGACTTTATCAAGATGCCTCCTTCTGTTACATGGATGTTAAATATTTTTACAAAATGAGATGATTAATGCTGATGTCATGTTTTTATGATTTTAAAATGTCCAAAATACCCTTTTGCCTCTCTCGTTATTGTGGACCTCTTTTTTCCCAAATCATGATGCAGTCAAGATTTTTTATTCTCCCATAATAAATTTATTGATCGTTCTTGTAACATAAAAATTTGAGTAAACTATTTTTGAGCACATTGTTTTCAAAAAGTCAAACTATGTAATTTACGCAAATGATACTCCTACTTCTCAAGGCACCGAAAGTCCCATGCGTATTAAATAATAAATAAGTATTTTTATTTTAACTTCGGAAATCCCATATTCCCATGCGTGACAATTGAAAATTGTAGAACTCAACGTTTATTGCACGGTAGGAGATCCGATCAACCGGGTCCCCCCAAACACCGGAAGAATACGTGCCAAATTGATCATCACAAGGTAATTTCTCTTCGGCGCCTGTTTCTTTGTCGTTGACTGACTCTATTAACTGACACGAAGCGTCGATTCTGTTTGTGCAGTGTGTGTCGTGTCTTGATAGAAGTAATTAGATAACTCTTTGATGTAATTTCTATACTTATTGGCCGGGGATGCACATGATTTGTATTCTCTATAGTTTTGGTTGGATTCTTTTGTAAATGTTGTTGGGTCTTTTTTAATGATATTTTGATGCTTGATGGTTGATAAAAAAGAAAAAAAAAAAAGGTTTAAAAACTTTATGGTTAGATTTGAATTTCTCACTAGAGAGCTCAAACCAAGAAAATATTTTTACTCAAATTAAAATTATTTTCAGCGACCAATAATTTTGAAGGATTATTGCAAAACAATCTTTCCACGTGAATCATCTGATGAGTCGATGACAATCGAAGGCCGCTAATTTTTGGGTCTCTTTTGATTTGTTTTTGAGTATGTGTGGTCCGTGAAAAAGAAATCAGAAAAGCTACATGCACCAGTAAGCTGTGCACAGACTCATTTTTCTCCCCCCTCGGGTCACACAAAGATGATCGGAGCCGCTCATTTTGTTCAAAATATGTCATTTAAGATCTCTGTAAAAAATGAGTTTCGTTCGATATCATTAGAGGCGTTAAAAATCACTTCAGAATTTAGGCCTAAAAGTGGTCATTGTTCAAAATATTTGGATAAAAGTAAATTTTTTTTTACTTTTCCGATTCGTCTCGGTGCAATTCTAAAAGTGTCAGTGGATCTCATTTTTAAACATCAGGTCCTATTGGATTTCGATTTGTCATATGAAGTGACAAGATTAATTTGTAAAAGGAAAGCAGTAGTTGACCAGATTAATTAGTAAAAGGCAAGGTAAACGTGATTTACAGTTTTCCCACAAACAGCAGTACGTAACTGACCAGATTCAATTGGAATTTCTTTTAATACTATTATTATTTTTATTCACATTCCACATGGAAATTCGCTTACACCGTGTTTACTGGATCCAAATTCTTATTGTCGCTCTTTCACCGATACAGTAATAAATAGACAATTTTTTTAAATTTTATTTTATCATTTCCTATTTCCTACTCTCTCTTCGTCACTCACTTTCTATCTTCTTTTTTTTTTTTAAAAGAACGGAATTTATTACAAAATCAGAAACTCAGCTGAAAGAGTATATGAACGCCCTAAACAAGGAGGGGAAAGGGATTACTAAAAGCAAAAATCCGCACTGAATTTTAGAAAATATAACCATAAGCAAATTAGCTAAATCTAGCTTGGGAGGAAACCAATGACGGCATTTCTATCTATTACTCCATCCATTCCAAGATTGTCCGGATCGCAAAACGAAATTTAAAAGTTAGATGTATTTTTGATAAAATTACTGTAACTTTTTTCCTCGTAAAAGTTACTCGTATAAGATATCTTGGTGTGGTTCAAGCACCCAAAAACAAGAATAAAAATTAGCAAATAATCTAAAACTCCATTTTCTCAAACAACACTAAAATATATCCCTTTTGTCTCGATTTGTTTGTCTAATCTCGGGTATTCAACTTATTAAGGAAATCAAATCTGATCCATTGATTTGGAGATTTACATAATCTGATTCATTAATTTTAAAATTGGACAGTCAATTTAGAATATGACAAACAAATCGAGACGGAGGGTGTACACAATATTAGATGGTCCCCAACCCTGATGTGCACCATAGAGAAATTGAATATTATCTCAACAGAGCAACATCATTGAATGGCCCCAAACCCTCCACTGCCTCACGTTTTCCCCAATCTTTTGAGGGATAAATCTTGTGTCAAATTAAATATTTAGGCCAAAACAAACTTCTAAAGGCGTGAACCAACTTTCTAAAGTCTAGAACTTGACAAAACACCCTCAAATCATTACTGACTCAGCAAAGATTTGAGAGTCATCTTCTTTTTCCATCCAACAAAAACAAAAAACATGTGGACATCAGATGAACATTCAAGATTCCGTTTGAGACAATAATGACCGACCTAACAATTTGTATCTATTTGCTTAATGATGATGCGATGTTTTCTTGAGCCAGCTTACACGCACCTTAGATTAATTCCTACAACCCTCCATAGACGTGGGTAAGGTGGCCCCAAGAGTTGCTAACTAGAGGAATCGAACAAACATTAGAAATGAGCAAACCCTTAAATCTCATGCCAAGACAGTAACGTGCTCACGGTCTCTTTTCTATCTCCTTCTTTTCCCCCTTCTTTGTTGCATCCATTTAAGGAGAGGAAGTGAAACTTGGTGAAACTTCCATATTTTCCACATGATTGTAGATCCAATCCTACGTTCTGCTAGATCTTTGGTGATCTAAAATATAGTAGATGAGATAGTTTCTGCCCAGGAGGAAAGAAAACAGAAGGAAGACAGGCAACTCTGACTAGATCCATGGACAATGCCACAATGGATTGCAGAATTGTTTCAGTCAACTCTCCATTTTGCCACTAGATGTATGATCCAAAACAAGTACCATCTCTCACAGAAAGGGGATCAAGATACTATATATAATATGCAAAATTTGCTTTAAAATAATCAATTAACGAATGAGTGCATTTCTTTACATACCACCACGGCCAAAACTAGGGTTAAGAAAAAAAGAAATTCGAATGATTTGGCATGGTGTGAGGATAAAATCCCAGCAGGATTTACAGAGAAAGATGGGGAAAAAAAGAAAAGAAAAGAAACTCTCGGATGCACTTCTGCAGTTGGAGCCTCTGTAATTTAGTATAGACCAAAGCATGTATTGTCCTACTTGTTAAATCAGAGTTTAGTCTTCATTGTATTGTATTTATAACGAACTCGACTTCTTCCATCCTACCAGTGACTTGAGAAACTCCAGGACCTGCATAAATATAAATAATAGAACATGAAGATGACTTCTCCCGAATACAAATCAGAACTGGGAAAAGAACAGACAAACATAAAAGCAGAGTTCTGCCTTGAATCATAAGCGTGAAATAAAATTGATAAAAAGGGCAGTCAGAACGCTGCCCTGTGTGAAATATGAACCACTAGTCCCATGGCAACACACTGTTAAATGGCTTTCATCCGAGATGAAGAAACAAACACTCGGTGCTTTTTTTCTATTAGAACAGACAAACATAAGGGAAAAGTTCAGCCTCAAATTGTAAGTGTGAAAAAAATTGTTAAAAAGGGCAGTCAGGATGCTGCCCTGTGTGAAATATGAACTTACTAGTCCCATGGCAACACACTGTTAAATGGCTTTCATCTGAGATGAAGAAACAAAAACTCGAAGCTTTTTTCTTTTCCTTTTCTTTTGGGGAAAACCATTGTATAAAAACAAAAGAAGCCACACCAAGTTTCCCCAGATTTGGAACTTCACGAGTTCCATTCCCAAATCCCACATTGAACCATCTTTCAGTCATGAAAAATAATTAGTACCTCTGATGTGTCCCTGAGCGAGTAAAATGCATTGCTTTCCTTGGGGATAGATGACACCAAGATTCCATAACCACAATTTCCCTCTCTCAGAACCTGGTAAATAGGCAATCATATACTGGTTTGTTAGATGTTTAAAAAAGAATGACCTATGTAATTATCAGACCCAAAAACTGATGATGGTATTTGGGGTTAGTCCAGCTTTACCTTAAATGCATCTTCATCAGTTCGATCATCTCCAACATAAATTGGGAGCACATCATCACAGTTACTTAAGCCTACACAAAAATTCATTTGTTCAATTACTGGAAATAGATATCATCATTCCCCGTAAACCAACAGAGAAAGCTAGTTAGTTACTTACCCAATGATTCAAGTAAGAACTCGACGGCTTTACCCTTATCCCAATCGAGCACAGGCCGAACCTCTAAAACCTGAAATAGTGACAAACAGGGCAAAATTTTAGTAGGAAAAAGAGGCAAGAGTAATCAACGTTGAAATTAAATGAGTCTGCTAGCTTTCTTTAGACAAACCTTCCGCCCATGTGTCAATCGCAGATGAGGGTAGTCTTTTAGTGTTTTCTGGACACATTGTGCAATTGTTGTCCAATACTGCAAGAATCCGAAGAACATAAATACAAGATCCATGGGTGCTGTGAAAAAAAGAAGTTCTCTTGAAATGTCTACTCTGGTGCTTAGAGAAACCCTTACCTTCTCATCCACATTACGGTAGTGCACAGAGACACAAAACTTGTTGTTCTCCACATTTGCTCCTTTAATGTCTTTAGTCGACTCGACAAGGGATCTAAAAACCTGATCAAGCATGGTAAATCAGAACATTTTTTGAATGTAGACAGAAAAACCAAACCTCATATGCTAGTATAAAGTATTGTGGACTATATGAGTGCAATAAGAAGGTTACCCACCTCCTCGATCATAGGTAAGAATTTACTAGCAGGCTGGAATAGGTTAACTTCTTTACCCTATGAACACAAGAACAAAAGGTCATGAAACCCAGAAAAAATAATAGTTTAAAGAGAAACAGATGGTTGAAGGTATTCTATAAGTGTGCAAGAAAGACAGGAGTCCAAGCCAATTACCTGCTTGTCAGTGGACCTAATACAGTTTAGATGGTCATTCGACATAGGCCGAACAGGGCCCACAATGTCCATCCCATGACTTCCAGCATAGTAGAGTTCTGTTAGTCCAACAAAATCATACACCTGCACGCAAGGGAGAGCGGACCAAGTTTCAGTACAGATCAAAGATAATCAAGAATATAGCTGAGCATACATATGCACACACACGCACTGACACAAACATGTACACAAAAATGAGCGTATTACTGCAAAAGAAGCCATCCAAATGACACCAAGACGTTAGTATTGAAATGGATAACTGTACCTTGTCACGGCTTCTGCCGCTAATGATTGCTGTTGGGAAATATTTTGCAACATCCCTCACAGCAGCACGCATCTGTGACCAAGTTACAAAGCATCAAACATATGAATGTATTGCTAATGTGTTTTTACAAGTTGAACAAAGTTGAAAGAATAGATTCTCACAGTATCAGACATAAAGGCATGGTCTGGGTTGTCTACGATAGGGGAAAGAGTCCCGTCATAGTCCAAAAACAATGCAATCCTCTTGCCCTTCCCGTAATTTGTAATTTGCTCAAAAGATGTAAGTGCTGAGGGATACTTCAGCTGCAGCATCACAATTGGTGGACAAATAATTGGTCTAAATATTTCAAATAAGCAAATATCTAAACATTTACCGAACATGGAGGGAAAACTTACCACCCAGCTGTGATAAAAATCAGTATCAGTTGATGCCAGCTCAGTGCTAGATTCTTTAGCTTTCTTCCTGTGGGTAGGAGATGAGGATTTCATTGCATCCAGCCAAGAGCTGGACCGCACATCATCGACTATAAGAGGTTTCTTCCTTGGGATTGATAGGAAAAGAGGGTGAGAAAATACTACACCAGGGGGCGGGTAAAGGCTAGAATGGATGCCCAGTCTTGATTTGGTCAAGGTCATGGGTGGAGGATCAGTGAGAACAGGAGCATTGTGATTGGATTTCATGTCCATCCAGTCCGGCATGTTGAGGAAGATATCAATTTGAAAACTATCTAATGGTTTCAACTTGGTTCAATCAACGGCAAAGGAATTGATTTCCAGAGCCAACTTGAGAAAAAGAACTTTAACCAACCCTCTTGTCGATAAAAAACCACCTCTTCAGAGTTTTCTTGTCATTGGCTGTTGGAAAGCGATCCATCAAGCAGAAGAATCCTGAAAACTAATGATATAGGTCATGTCAAATTGAAGAATCTAGCTAGGTTAAAGAAAATGGAATAGATGTCATACAGAGCCATAGTTCAGTCTTACTTGTAAATCTTCATCTAACTAGCCAATTGTGTTGAAACCAAGCAACTGAAGGATTTCTGCAAAAGAAAGCATCGGAGCAATTACTTGTGAGCCATGGTACGGCCATGGTTTAAAAACCCGGAAATACATTAATATTTCAGAACAAAAACCAACATGAGCTGACAATAAAATTTGGAAATATCACTCTTCCTTTGGGACACAACTAGTGATTACTACAAGAACAGTATCCATAGTCTAGATAGGCACAAAATTATTTGAATCTTATGCTGATATGAAGGGATGGAAAAGATGTTTCTACTGTCATGACGTCTCATGCTGTCACGCTCTCTCATTTAGTCATCCAGTCTTCTCCTCATCACATAAATCCATCCCAAAAAGAGGCTTGAGAATGCCAAATTTGAATTCATGTCAAAATGAATCATTGCCACACCAGACATTCGCATCATAAATGTGTCCCAAGCTTATGACCACGTAACGATGAAAGATATTGATTGAGAGAAAAGGTTCATCAATGATGATGGCTGGGAACTTGCGATTATGATAACCATTACCATTGGATTTCTGCCACCAACCAATCTTCACCTAATATGGTCTATGATAAGCTAGATATAATTCATCGTGACATGCATCATGGGATTGAAAATCTACGATTTATACCAGTTAGAGTCACTTTCAGATACAGAAACAAAAACTCAATGCGCAGATATATGATTAAGGAAACAAAAAAGTTTAACAGAGCTGTATGATAAGAGTACATAAGTTATGCGGATTAGAATACTTGCAGCAAAGAAAGATCCAATGATTTCAAAATACAAAAAAAGAAGCAAATAGTCGTAGGAAGATTCTAATTTAAGACACTACCATACTTCTGTTGCTAATCCGACATCCCATAGCAACCACAAATTTATGAACACACATTTTCCTAACGCTATGTTAATGGATAGCAAACAGAGGGAATAAAAGAAAGAAAGGGAAATTTTTTTCCACAATGGGGTTCCTCTGCATCATCATAAGCCAGAAATATTTGGAGACAACAAGTCTATGAAAAGAACAACTTTTCAATTTTTGATATTTATCAAAAAAAAAAAAAAAAACTTTTCAACTTTGGAGACCATCTGCAATAAAACCAATGAACTTTTTACTCTTGTTTCAAATATCTGACTCGCACAGTGGGAGCAATTAGGACCCTCACAAGATAGACAATCCTTTGATTCTATATTAAAGAAAAATAGTAGCTGAAAAATAAACCCATTAAAAAAGAAGTCGATAAATTGAAGATGAAAACAGTGACCTAATTAGTTATCATCATCAACTCATTCAAACGTATCTTTGTGGCAGATAAATCATAATCAAGAAAACAGGAGTGGTCTTGCCGTTGGGAAAAAAAGGGTCGAAACAGAACCAATGAAGATGAAACAAGCACACCATGGACTTGGCATAATTAACAATACCCCTTGTTATCCCACATGAAACCCATAAATTGGAGGGGAGGAAAGGAAAGAAGGGTGAGAACTTTGTCGATACCAAAGAGAGATTTCTTACCAATCCCAAACAATTATCCAAACTAAGTAGGAATCTTATCCCACTCTCGCTGTAGTAATTTAAGGTTTCGGCTGAATCCATTAAAAAGAAAGCGGTGAATAATTATATATCTAACAAAGTATTTTTACTAAAATAAGATTCTTGAATTAATCCAGACATTTGAATAGAGTTACTTTAGGCATATATTATGGGATACCTAATTCATAGTCATGAAATTCTCATTCTTGGGTCAGGCTGCGATAAAGTAATTTCTTCCAAAAATCCTCTCTTCCCGGCTTAGATGGCCGCCTTTGATCGGACCGGGAAGGGAATTAGTTGGGAAGCATGTAGCTGGACACCCCTTACCATCGGGAAAAAAAAAGATTCTCGTTTTATTCCTGCCATCTGAATTGAGCTTTTCTATCAACCCATCCAGGCCTTTTGATTCAACCGGGAACGGAATTAGTTGGAATGCGTGTAAGCTGCACACTCCTTACCATCGGAAAAAACAAAAAAAAAAAGATTTTCGTTTTATTCCTGCTATCTGAATTGAGCTTTTCTATGAACCCAGCTAAGAGATTAGCCAGAGAGAGATTAATTTACCCGATTTGGTCGCAAAAAGGGAAGCCTGATTAGATAAACTTATTCAACTTCGTACATTCCACACATGAAAAATTGGTAAAAAGACAAATATCGATAGTCATCCGCTCATCCCACCCTTTCCATCAAAAGCATCAATTAATAATTTATTCTTACCCTACCCCCGATTTCAAAGGAGAAGGTACAAAGAGGTAAAATAAAATAGAATCCAACAAGCCGTGAGCCGCGAAAATGAATCCCACATAACCAAATACACAACCCAAATTTCCAACATAATCTAAACACGACCATTATTTTCAAACGTTTATCGACAACGCGTACCTAATTCTTGAGCTCGAATGCCGAAAAGGCCCCAAAGCGTGTACGAATAAATCAAATGCGAGAGCGAATCTGCGAAATGTAGGTTGTACTTCGGATTGAGAAACAGAGACAATCGAAGACAAAACCCCAGAAATTGAAGAGAACGAGGAGGGAGGGTATGCGTGCGAGGTTATTGAATGCGAGAAAATGGAGGGAGAGAGAGAGGGAGAGAGAGAGAGAGACAAGAGAAGAGGAGGGAAAGAGGAGGGGGGTGGGTTTAAATAGAGGGTTTTGCCAGGGTTATTAAAGCGAAACTTAATTGAGAAGGCAAATACGGTTGGTGAACCAGGAAACAGCATCTGTAATTTCCCCATTACAAAAGATTTCCCCAACTTCCCAAATTCAACGCGTGGGTGTTCGACACCCGTACACTTTTCGTGTTGACAAACTTATTCTAGAATACCTTTTAAAAAATAAGTGCTTATTTTATATTTTTAAATTTAAAAATAATATAATGAAAAATAATTTTTTAATTTTTTTTGCACCGTATTAAAGATCTCAATAAGATCTTTCAAACAAGATCCATATTGCATATTTCTAGATTTCAATAAGCCCATCATTTTTGAGTTTGAAATTGTCTTCTTAAAAAATAAGTACTTATTTCGCGTTTCGAAACGGAACTTGATACTAGTATTCTGGTTAGCTTATGTGTATTTCGACTTGTTAGCTTACAGTTTACGTGCAATTCGACTGATTGATAAGCCCCTAAGAGAGTTGATAACACCTAGGAGTTACTACTACTTGGAGTACTCGTGACTCTTGGCAAAGTCCCATATGGACTTGCTCCCACAAGAGTTGACAACGATTAGATATTTCGAACCTAAGACTTTAGAACGAAGCCAGAGCCGACCTCGAGAATATGGGAGCTTAAGACGAACTTGTAGAATGGGGCCCTGCTACAGAAAGGGACGAGGGAGGAAGGGGAGAAATCGAACTTGAGCGATATTATGGGAGAGGTAATCGTTCGCTGTCATGACTAAGATTGTTATGACTAAGATGGTGTCTTTTTTTATGTATCCATTTATTAGAGAGAGATCTTCTGTATCCATTTATTAGAGAGAGATCTTCATTATTTCTTTCGACTGTCCACAACTATTTTTACCTAAAAATTTTTCAAAACTATAGGCCTTGTTTATTTGATAACTTTGGGTATTTTAGTTTTGGTTGCGGGTGGAGAGAGAAATAGAGTAATGAGTGGAAAAAGATAGAGAGAGAAAAGAAATTAATAATTGGAGAAATAAGATAATGATTGGAGAAAAATATCGACATAACAAGGGAGAAAGATTTTTGAATCTTATCTCTTTATAAAATCCTAACCATTGATTTGCTCCATAAATTTTATAGCTCTCCCTCTCTCTTTCTCAAACAATATTAATTGTACAATTGCTATTAATTAGATCTTACATTGTGCTGTGCCTTCAGACACGGACAAACCCTAATAAGGTAATGATTGAAAAATAAAGTTAAACATCAAAACGAACAAGGCCACAAATTTAATAATAGGAAATTGATTTTAGCACTCTAAAAATTGATGGATGGATTTCAAAACGACGTCGTTTTGTGTATTAACACAGTTAAATTTTAGAACCGCTCTATCAATTTTTTGAGTGTTAAAATTACAATCCTTATCAATAATAATAATGTCCTTTTTGTTTGGAAGAGTACACAAGAATTATAGGCCCCGTTTGATAACGGGGATAAATAGATGGGATTCGTAAGGAGATGAGATTAAAATTGGAATTGGAAATGAGATGTGATTATTAATGAGAAGGAATTGATAATGAGTATGTTTGTTTAGGATGAGATTAGATGATGGAATTATTAATATCATGTTTGTTTGAGATGGGATTAGATGATGAGATTGGATTGATAGAAGAAATTCGTAATGAAAAGGGATTAGTAATGAAAATGGGTTGGAATCGGATTACGAATACCAAGTCCAACGGGGTATTGCTAATACCCCATAATCCCCGGATTCGGCATCCCAAAGGACTAATAGTCTGAACCTTTTTTTATTACCAAACAAAGTATTAATAATTTCATGGGATTATTACTCCAATCCCAACTCGCAAACCCGTTATCAAACGGGGCATAGTGAGGCGCGTGATTCAACTACCATTATTAATTTATTACATTTAAGAACTGAATATTTTAATAATAAAAACTGACAAAACGGACGGACTGGGTCCCACGGGGGGAGATCTTGGAATGGAAGAAGTCGCGACACACGTGGAAATTGACCACCTGGGTGTCTTGTCAGGGCTTACGTGGCCACGTTACACATGGGGCCCGCCATGTAGGTTGCTGGGAAAGCTCACGTTTCTTTCGCACACAGCTATCTAGCTGCTCTCAGCCTGCTCATCGATGACACAGCGACACTCCCGTCTGATCTGGCGAAGGCATCATTTGCGTAACTCGTGCCAGCGTATGGAAGTGGGAGCACGAGAGTAAGACCTTGATCTAGAATTGAAAATAAGTATTTATTTTTTAAGAAGATAATTTTAAATTCAAAAATAATATGTTTACGCAAATAAATTTTCTAATAATATGGATCGTATTTGATAGATCTTATCGAGATCTTTTATATGGTGAAAAAAAATAAAAAAATATTTTTTATTTATATTATTTTTGAGTTTAAAAATATGAAATAAATATTTATTTTTTAAGAAGGTGTTATGGAACGGAGCCTAAAAATGTTTAAAAAATGATTGCTAAAAGACTTGTTGAATGTGCTGAGTGCATAGCGATAATTAAAAAGCAAGAACGGTTAACATATTGAACATTATGTGATTAAACCAACACCATCCTCAGTCATGCCCCGTGGACCCACATACTATTTACCGTAGAAAATGCTAAATAAGAGCCCCACACAATTGGGGACCACTGGGAGGGCCCACACAATTGGATCGATAAATAAGAGCCATAGGGTTGTACAAGTGGGTCAGAATGTTTATAAAATGAATTGCCAAAACGTTGATTGAATATGCGAGCGATAATTGAAAGCGAAAACGGTTAACATATTGGAACATGCGACAAGCTAACACCATCCTCTACCATGCCACGTGGACCCACTTATGATATTTACCGTAGAAAATGTCAGAGTGGCTAATTTGGGGACCACTAGGAGGCCCCAAACAATTGGATCGACAAATAAGAGCCATAGGGTTGTACAAGTGGGTAGAGGGTAGGGCCCGATACAAGATGGGGAACTCTGATGTTTTGTCGGCCTATTTTTGTAGTAGGTGTCATTGTATAGGTTGTAATAGTTTTGATTCACTCCTTTATTTTATGATGATTTCTATGATGTCTTTGGGATTAGATATATGGTATTGACCACTTCAAAAAGAAAGAAAGATGGGGAACTCCAAAGGGTTGATGTATAGTTTTTAATGGTTGAGATTTATATATTTTCTCTTTCATAAGATTTGATGAGGTTCACATCGCTTTGGCGCTCTTAAATCTCAATTCTTTTGAGACCAGTTTATACAGAGTTTTTTTGTTGAATTTAACAGAAAATCTCGCAAATAATCAGTGAGATTGGTTCCTTAAAGTTAATCGAAATTAACGTAAGTTTAAAAAAAATACAAGATGGGGAAGGAGGAGAGTTTCAAGTGTGATGGGTGAGTGGTCCAGATTTTATCGGCTGCGGGACATAGGTATGGTATGAACATGGCCCGTGGTGGAAACACGTGCGGGTGTGGGAAGTGGGACCCCGTCAAGCTGGCAAATGGAGTAATAATTCCGAAAATTGAAATTTTGGTAAGTTGTCGCAAACTATCGATCGGGAGTGTGTGCTGCCCTCGTGAGGCCTGCTCCGGTCTCATTTTGATAATCGGAAACGTTCATTTTATAGAGCTTGTCGAATAAAATAACTATAAAAAAAATTAGTTCAATCAAATATCATTAAGTACTTGATCGAAAAATAAATCCAAAACACTAAATCAAATCCGCTGGAACCCATCATATTCAAGTTATATGTGTGCCGTTCAAGCACTTAATGATAATCAAACTGAAAATTTGAATACTTGTCTACTCGACAAAATCTACGAAGTAAACATTTTCTATCTTCAGTGTGAGACTTGGGCAGGCCCCCGTCGCGGAGGCAGCACAGTGCTGCACTTTTTATGGGCAACATACCCCATGTCCGCGAAATATATTTTCTCACTACTTCTGGAAATACAAATGTTTTTGTAATGGGCCCCAAGTTTTCCCACACAATTAGCGGCCCTTATTTAATTAAGAAAGAAAATAATTTTTGCACTCCACTTTTTTTATGATACCATTTCAAAATTTGCCTTGTAGTGAAAAAATTATACCTAGCAAGACACACACAAAAAAAAAAACAAATTTTAGAGTGTCATAATAAAAAAGTAGAGTGCCAAAATCAATTTTCATTTATTATTCTGAAAATACAGAAACTCTAATATGTTCTTCGCCTTTTAACACAACATATTCTAATTTCTCTAGCTGAATATGATTATCAGATACACTTTCATGTACTTGTACAAGTGGGAGACGCATAATTTGTATATATTGGGAGCCCGAACAAGTGTATATTACAATAAGTTTGTGCTTAGAGTCGTAGCCATCATTTTATTTTGCACATGCGACCAAAAATTGATGATAATTCAGAATCATATGGAGCTTTTTACATCTACAAATATATTTCAAAAAAAATTCATCCAAGGAATTTGCGGGGGTGATCATACAGAACTTTTTTATATTAGCCAAAAAAACAAGTACAATTAAAATGAATATTTAATTATGCAGGGACCCAAACCCCTCTAGACACAACCTTTCGTCTGCCCCTAACTCGACCTGGCCCCCTCCTAGGGATGGCAAGTGTACCCGCCCCGCCCCGAACCCGCCCCGAACGGGGTGGGTTTTTCACTCCATTTTCGGGGGTCGGGTCGGGGTAAAATTTCCAAAACCCGCCCGGGTTCGGGTAGGGTTCGGGGTGAGAGTACCCCGCCCCGAACCCGCCCCGAAATTACCCGAACCCGCCCCGGTGTGTGTGTATATACATATATATGTATATGTATTTATTTATATATGTATATATACTTATATATATGTCCTTTAATTTTTTTAGCATTAATCCAAAAAACAATGTCTCTTTACTGTCAAGTAGTCTAATCAAATTTGAAAAAGAAATAAAAATTGATATTTATTGGTGTTTAGTGGATTTTTTAAAAAGTTTTCTTCAAATATTTATAATAAATCCTACACATAAAGAAATGGAATGAAGTATCTAAAATACTGATTGCAATTAAAAGTTTAGATAAAACCGTGATACCAAAATTAAGACACAAAAATAATTTCAAAACTTTTATATTTTAGATAATTTTTATTTTTATTTTGCATTTTTTAAATTTTTTACTTATAGTTTGATTTTTTTTAATTTTTACGGGGCGGGGCGGGTAAACCCGTTCCCCGATCGGGGCGGGGACGGGGTACCCAAAAAAACCCGGTCGGGGTCGGGGCGGGGGAGGGTAATGATTTTTGGGTCGGGGTCGGGGTATGCAAAAACCCGCCCCGCCCCGCCCCGTTGCCATTCCTACCCCCTCCCGGCCCAACCTTTCGTGTTATGTCTATTTACTTACGAATATGAAAGATGATGAGGAAATTTTGAATTGTAAGTTTGATGGTATGTAAACAATTGTAGCTTCGATGATAAACCATCAAAAGCCTATTAATCTACCACATGATCAACTTGACATGCTTGCTTATGGCCACGAGATTCTTAATCTAAGAAGTAAACACATGCCTTCGGACACCTGGCATTATAAAAAAAAAAAATAATAATAATAATAATGCATTCAGACTGTAAATGAAAATTTAATCGGAGCAATTATGGTTGTCCCTCTATTAAAGAAAATATATGACACCATATGGCACAATTCTTCCCTAGATGAAAAACATGCATTTGTAACTTTGAAATCTTTGGGCCACTAGGGGTTATGCTCGGTCGTTACCTTCAGGGCCCCGAAATTAGTCGAAGGGCCTGGACATCCGGTTATCAAAAAAAGAAAAAAATTGATAGTTGTGCACTAAGAAAAACTAAATAATCTGCGTTGACCTTCTTTTGTTAGTAAAAATGGGTCGAAAAGCATTTTAAAATGGTTAATATTTCATGTAGCAACTTATTGGATCCAATAGTGATAACTTTAGGTTTTTATAGATTAGCTTACGTATCCAGTGTTAACTAATTGTTGAATGCCAAATTACATTCGAAGTGTTTACCAAAAAGCAATGACTAAGTTAGAATTTTTGACCCAGAGGTTGGATTAATAGACATAATTTTTTATCAGAATATATACTTATTATATTATAAATTTTTAAAAGAAGGTTCGGGTCCTAACGTAGCTCCGCAACTGCCGGAAAGAAAAGAAAATTGTATTTGTTGTCCGGTCAAATTAATATATATAGGTTGAAAACTGAAGATGTTCTAGAAAGTAGAAAAAGTGCCCCCTCTTTCTTTCTTGTTTGGTTAACACTAAAAGAAAATGGAGAACTAATGAAAAAGAAAGCTTGGTCCTTAATTTGAACTTTCTTATTGTTTAAGTTAGGAGACAAACTAGAATGGAAGAAGTTTCAAGTTTAAGGCTCCGTTTTTCATATAAAATATTTTTTTTAAAAATAAATTTTTATTTTTTATTTTTCAGTATTTGGTTGACACTTAAAATATTTTCAAAAATTAACAAAAAGTGTAGAGAGAGAGAGGCACTTAAACAGTAGAGGAATACGAGAATATTAGAATTGAACGTGGATCAAGACTGATGATCGAAGAAACTGAACAGTGAGAATTGCAATAGAAAACAGCAGATTCATTTCGAAAAATAACTTACGAAAGATTTAAGGGTAAGTCATTTTCATCCAATTAATAGAAAAATATTTTACGTGTAAAATGTTTCCTCATTTTTTACACAATTAAACACTGAAAAATAGATAAAATATTTTACCTAAAAACATTTTGCGTCTAAACAAATGGAGCCTAATTGTTGCACCAAATAATCAACTCGTAGTTTCACGTGCGAGAGCATGATTGAAAAGTGTAGTACTACTATTAATTCCTTTCTAGATGCATTGGATTTTTGTGAAGAGTCATCATGCATACAAAGTCAGAAGAAAATAAAGCACACCTCACCGACATGGGTAAAAGCATCTCCAACCCAATTTTCTTACATAGAGAATCAAAATACAATTTTTTTATCCAAAAAGCAAGTTTAGAGGTTTTTACGATTCACTCCAACTTCATTCCTAAATCTCTATCTTCATCTCTCCACATAAAAAGGATAAAATGGTGATTTTAGAAAGGCAAAAAAATATAGAGATCATTCTCTATATGTTTGAAACATCTGTATATATAGAGAACCAAATTTGGGTCTGTATTTTATATAGAGCTTGATGATTGGAGTAAATTGATTCTCTATTTTAAAAGATTTAGAGCTTGATTGGGAATGCTCCAAGTGTGTGAAACGATTGAGAAAGAAGTTGTAGCTTAGTCCGAGATATACACAAGTTGACCCGAAACTCCTTGTATTACCAAAAATAAAAAACAAAGGCAGCTTCTTTTGGTCCGTTTAATTAGGCTATTGTTTTATGGAGTGACTCATTTGAAATCTTATTAGGTACTGTAGTTCTGACCTTTTAGATTGTTCTGGTGGAAGAAGTTACAATTTGACTCGGACACACGTCAGTTGGTCCCTATCAAAACACACCCAGTGGACTTTGAATGCTTCAAAACTAACATACGAAAAACATAAGACTTTAAGAGTTAGGATTTTCTGACAGTTAGATTTAAAACATAAAAAAAAAAAAAAAATCATACAATTCACCGGCTGAAAAACCCCTCGGCACAGAAGCACA
>BPLS01030932.1:140441-162080 GCA_019656275.1 Rhododendron kiyosumense | reverse complement strand
AAAAAAAGAAAAAGAAAAAAAGATCCTAATTATTTTAGAAGCTCAAGTTTGATAATTAATACTGTACCCCATAGCTTCTGCTCTTAAATAACGAAATCTAAATTATAAATTCACCTTAACTACTGAAAAGCAGATACAAACAATAACAACATAATCACAAGTTTTCAAACAATTAATACAGGCATTAATTAATTAACGGAATTGAAACAGACCTGCCTCAAAACGAAGGCCCCATGATTGTCAGAAGGATCTTCGATCTCGACCACACGAGCGCGGGGTCCCCCTCCATTGCCACACTCCTTCTTCTTCACCTTCTTATCCTTCTCTTTCTCTTTCTTCTCCGATTCGCTGCCCTCGGATCCATCTCCAGTCAACACCTCAAACACGTACCTCCGGCTGACCGGAGACTCCTCGCGCTTGTCCTTGATCTCCGCCGACCACCTGTACTTCTTCTCGACCCCACCACCCTTTATTGAATCCTTCTTCTCCTTCTCCTTCTTTTCCTTCTTCTTTTCTCCGCCCTTGATCTCGGCCGTCCACTTGTACTTCCGATCCAGCCCGTGCTTGTCGTTGACCTCCGCCGTCCAAGTGTACTTCCGATCTCCGCGGTGGTGGGGTTTTTCAGCATCCACCAGCTTATCGAAGCTCAGCTCCAGCGCGGAGACTCGGTCGCAGAGGCTCTGCAGGTAAGACTCGGAGCCGATTCGGTGATGGACAAGTTGCCGAGTCGAGGTGTGAAGCGGGGTTCGATCGATCTGTATGAGATCGGTGATGGTGTCGAAGTCGTGGAAATCGATGAGTGCGGGTTTGGCGGTGGGGCGGAGGAGATCGAGGGCGAAGTCGAGGTGGTCATGTTGGAAGGGGAAGCAGTGGGGGAAGAAGCTTGGGGTGAAAATGGAGGTTTGTTTGATGAAGAGAGATGGTTGGGAGGGCTCGATGATCTCGATTCTCCGGTAGCGGGTCATTGTTGATCGGCTCAAACGGAGATATAGAGTAGAGATAGAGACTATGTGGAATGCAATATAAATTTGCAGAGTGAGAGAGAGAGGAGGAGGAGTAGTAGGATAGGTTTTTAGCAGAGAGAGAGAGAGAGAGGGGAGTGGGAAGAGAAATGCTAGGTGTAAAGAAAATAGGCAAAGAAAAAATCTTTATAGTATATATGAACGGCTCAAATGTACTGTAAAATAAATTTGGACTGTTTATGTACACTTTAAAGATTTTATTTTTACTAGTTTTTTTGTCCCTAGCGCTCTTCGGGATGGGAACGGAAGGAAGGTGAGTAATAAAAAAGGTGGGAACTTGGGGGATGAAGCTGGTAGGGTTAGTGTTGGAAATTTACATGGTGAAAACAGATGAGGCGCCACGTGGCGGGTAGGAAACGGCGGGAGGTTTCTAAATTCACATCAATTTTGCTTGCTTCCGCCGAAGTGGGAGTAATAGAAGTGGGGGCTGACTGAGATCAAAAATGGTGCGCGGGCCAAGGGAAGATGGGGGGTGTATTGAGATTAAACCGGCATGTATTCAGAACCTCCCGGGAACCAAAAGGGTAGAGGTAGGGAGTGGAATTTTTTACGAAGACAGAAATGACCCCGCAACGGTGTGAAATGAGTGGGACAAAGGAAATCACATCTTTGGATATAAAGCTCATTGATAGGGATAGGGAGGTCCACATGGGGATTCCTGACTGGGATCACCTAAATTTAAAATGTGTGCTAAAATACTACTCCCTCCGTCCCAAATTGATTGTTCGGTCCGCAAAACGGAGTGTTAAAAATAATACAATTTTTGCAAGAAAAAATCAAAAGTTTTTTAACAACTTACTAGATATCAATGAGTATTTTTAATTTGTGAAAAAAGTTTGAATTTTTTCTTGAAAAAATTTCATTATTTTTAAGACTCCGTTTTGCGGACTGGACAATCAATTTGGGACGGAGGGAGTAATTCTCAAGCCTTTTGGCAATATTAGACTGTACTGGTATACTGTTCACACCTACTCCCATTTATAAAAAGCTCTTCGTGATTGGGGATCTTAAGATTCGATGAAGTTGGTAATAGAGTAGTTAACAATAATCCTGTCGCGAAATCAAGTGTAGTTTTAAACACTGTTTCTCTAATTTGGTTTGCCGAAGCGAGAGTAGGAAATTACGAAAACTCATTTACCATTAATTTCTTATAATGACCAAAAAAGTTCTAAAATTTCAATTCATTTAACGAACATCAATACTTACTTATTGCTTCTTCGGATTCCCATGGATGGTAACATGCACATACGCAAATGTTTTTTCCATGCCTTATCTCGACCCGGATGACTAATTCAAGTAATTATTGTCAAGAGATCCAAGTTTCCTTGTCATGGCCAATGAAGGGACATGAGAACGTCTTGCAATTGAATTGACGATCTGTCATAGCTTAATTAATAGTATATTATAGGGTGATGCACATTGAAATATTGTCCACATTAATTAGTTGACAATTATTGAGCTACTAGTATTAAATATCCATAAATCACATCGTAATTAGGGTACTTCAAATGCTCTTTTGTCGCATTCACGCATGATGTCTCTGTTTGATATTGAGGCATCAGGCAAAAGCGTATACTCCGTATTCATTTTGTCTCATCTAACAACGGCGAGAGTGGCCAAACAAACCAGGCTGTTCGAACTTGAGCTTGTGTTCGTTCGGTAAAGGTTTGTTCAAGATTGGTTTGTTACATAAACAAATTAAGATTGAATATTTTTTTTGAAGCTCGTTAAGATTTCAAACAAAATTTGAACAAGTTACTAGTACTTAGCTCATTCGGCGTATTATGTATGAAAAATTCAAGCTACGTGAGATCGGCTCGTGTTTGTGTTGATTAAAGCTTGTTTGTGATTGGCTCATCATATAAACAAGTTAAACTCAAACATATTTTTGAAATTCGTTATGTTATCAAACCAAGGTTGATTAATTATCTGCTTGGCTCATTTGGCTCGTTTATCACTCCTAACAACGGTAAATTATTATTGTCAATCATGGTTTCATTGTTATTAATAATGTGATCTTGTTCATAGCAGAGGATTTTGAGCCCTGATAAGTCCATAAAATCTAGTTCTGAATATACGTAGTATATGAACGAGTGAAAATTGAAATCTGAAGTGAATTTCAAAGGGTCTATTAATTTGTTTTCGAGAACGATACATCATCATAATTTACGGGCAAAAATTATTAGGTTAATTGTTATTACTCTATTTGACGATGACGCATGCAAATTTTCATTTTAGAGGTATCGAATAGGTAACTCATACATTTAATTGGGTTCCTTGCGAGTGGTTCATGGGATTGGATTTTTAAAATTAGTCAAAGTGTTCGTAAGCTAACTTGAACACATGAGTTATGAAAAACTCATGCAAGATACTAACGAAGTAAGGTATTTCAACTTTGTATCATGTCTCTGCCCGAATAACACAACTAAATACAACTCTAAAAAAACGAGTACCACTAGCGATTGCTCGCAAAATTTAAAAGAAATAACACAACGATCTAGTTGGAAGAAGAAGAATTAGAAAAATCAACGTTACCTTGGTATTTAACATGCATATTCATATTACTAGTTACCAATACGACACCCCTGAAACCCAAATTTAATTTAACTACACAAAAACAAATTGAAAAAGGGAAACAAAACACAAATTACTAACCAATTTTTGCTTGCTACAGGATATTCTGTGCCGAAAATCCTTGTGCCTCTGTGGCGAAGGGTTTTCTTCGGGACAGAAGAGATCGGACCATATGGGTTACACATGGCCTTATGTTGGGATGAGGAAACCTTGATGTTGAATGTAATGAAAACAACCAGAAAACCTCACCATCACAAAACCCGTCAAAACAGCCCCGATAGCAACCCCAACCACCAACCCACCACCCAAAACCCCAAAATACCCCCAAACACAATCTCCCTCCTCCTCCCTCTCTGCACCCCCCTTCTCTGTCCTAGTCTCATGTGCCACCCTCCCTACCTCCTCCACACTCGACTCCTCTTCCTCCACCACCCGGGGCGGCGCCTCGTAATACATTTCTTCTTCTGGCTCTTCACACAATTCGGACCCCAAGTCGGCCTCCCCCTCCCCCTCCCCCTCCCCGTCGTCATTGAGACAAGACTCCGTGCACGAACACGTGGAGGCCGCGTCCAAACCGTCATTAACGGTGAAATCATCATTTTCGTCGTGGTCGTGGTGGTCCTGGTAGTGGCGAAAGACGGTGTCGAGTCGGTCGAGGCGGCGGGAGATGTGGGCCAAGTGGTGGGGCTTGGAAGGGTGGGAAGCGATCTCCGCGGACAAGAGCTTCCTCGAGAAGACGAGTTGCTGGGCGATCTCGCTGCCGTCGGCGAGGAGGCCGGAGGGTATGGCCGGGTAAGGGGAGGAGAGGCGGGCGATGAGGGACTCGAGTTCTCGCAGTTTTCTCTGCAAAACTTGGTATCTCTTCGTCATGTCTGTGAACGTCGAGTTCGTGGGTTCGTGTGTGGGGGTTCTTTTGGAGTGAGTTTTTCGGTTATTTTTGGTGGGAAGTTTTTAGTTTTGCGAAAGGGAGAGATGGGGTTGTCATGTGGGGTCCTGACCGTTGCGACTTTTGAACGTGACCTTTAAAATCGAGTTGGGGTTAATTTCGGGATTTTCTTCGATTTTTTGTTTTTTGATAAGGGGAGGAATAGATGTATAGGCTAATTGCTGAGCGGATATTGCCTACGTAGTATACATTCTGCACATCCAAGTCGTCCGATACATTTTTTACAACTCGGATTAAAACACTCTCTCTCCTTTCATTCCAACACTTTCTCTCTCATTTTCTCTCTCTAAATCTAAGCCATTCGAACAGCTTGAATGCGGGCACTGAAAAATTTTCCATGGGCTAATGCTCCAAATGAATGAAGCCCTACTGTTTGGGCCAAGTGTTGCAGAGTCTGTCCCGGTACATGCAAGGAAAAGATTTGGAAGCCTTTCCCGGTTTTTTTAATGATCGGGAACGTTGATATTTGAGACCTCATCAAAAACTTTTTTTTTTTTGAAAGGCATGAAAAACATTAAGAACATCACAAAATCATGTTAATCAGATATCGTTTGATGTGTTTTTGAAACATATTCATCTCTAGAAAAATCCATTTTTACTCAGTGTTAGCGATATTTCTAAACCCATTCTTCTCGAGATAAATGTGTTTAGAAAATACATCAAATTATATCCGATCACATTGATTTTTTGACGAGCCTAATGTTCTCGGCGAGTTCTAAAATATCAGCAGTTCCAATCATCAAAATGGACCCAAAAAGAGTCCAGAAATGACCCGAACAGGACCATTAAGTCACTTAAAAGGGATTGATCAGGAGGATCCCATTCCAAAAGAATTTGATTGGAATAATAGTGATCATTTAGTGTTCTTAGTGCACCGTTGTGTACATGTGGTGAAGCCCACACCAATGTATGGTGGAAAAGGCCCCCAAAGACCATGTAGCCAAGGTCTGCCCTGATATTTCGGAGGCTTAAAGCAAATTTCGAAGAAGGGGCCCCAATTTTTTCTTGTTGGGCTTATAGTTGATCGAGGTACTAAAATTTTATTTTTGACCAAATATGTTGGGTATTAAAAATAGTTGGGTGTCCTAATTTTTACACTTTTTAGGGGCCCAAGGCAACTGGCTCTTGTGCCTTAGTGCAGGGCTGACTTTGCACACGGCAATGCTCTAGAAGCAAGTAATAATCTTTTAGATTGATGGCTGAAATGTTTGAGTAATATTGTAAGAAAAACTTACATATATAGTTTTGCGCCTACCTTTGGGATACATTGGGTTACTTGGATAGTTGGATTCAAGGAAAAAAAAAAAGTCTTAGCGAATGTTAATAGATTCAAGGGCATGCCTGATCATTGAGGAGATCTGAATCAGAGTTCCATATATATAAAGTGACTATTTCCCTACGGCCATATAGATTTATTGTACGAAACAGGATGAAAATTGGAAAAATAGCCAACGGAAAAGGCGGAAAAATCCTTCATAACAAGAGATGGATACTCCAAATTAACATAGCCATTTGCCAAATTAATTAAATCCCTACATTCCACCAATAAACCAGAAATTAATGTCACGGTTGTTACGCCTTATCTTACTCTGTAGAATAACACACATATAATATTGTAGGTTGCATGCGCTCGCTATTCAGCTTATGAAAGCTTATTAGTTATGAGTTGGGATATTCATGCGTGCGGGCTCATAATCAACCTCTTGTACAACTTCATTGACACTGTTATGGTAGGTAGAATGTGTCTCTTCTTCTTGTTGTTGTATGCCATGGGGGTCATGCTCAAGTATTACCCTTCCTGAATTTTGCCATCTTGGGTCCTGCACAATTGAGGCATAACAAAACATGTCAATAAATCTAATTATTTTCCTAATTTTTATCAAACTATTCTGCTTTTTTAAGGCCTCAAATTCTGTCCCACCTTAAAATGTGATTTTGTCAAATTCTGAAGAATTCTACTAAGCAATAGCAAAACACAAAACAAAAACAAAAACAAAGCCGTTATTATTATTATTTTTTTGAAATGAAAAGCCGTTATTAATTACTAGTAATAATTTATAACGTGTTGTTCTTAATTTGGTTTGGAGAAAATGTTTCTCTAAGCAAGTATGTGGCAGGCAGACAATGGCATCACTCACTCACATGTAAAGATAAAACAACGTACTGTATGCATGCTATACCATCTAATCATTCTTCACTCATGTATTCTGCTCTTTTTTTTTTTTTTTTTTATCTCATCCTTCCAATACAGTACTGACGCGTCACCACAATTTGAGATGAATAAAAACTAATGCAGTACTTAACTTAAAATTGTTAACCTTAGTAACAGGTTTGGATTGATTTGAAACCATGAGTCAGTTCTTGAAAAATACTAGGACATACGTACAAGATGGGGGGGAAGGATGCATGTGAAGCCCATACTACTTATAAAACTGACTTGCTTTTTGGGTGTTTTGGATGATATATAGTAAGAGAGAAACTTATTCATGGCAGAGTCGCGAAGAAGTTATTCACGACTCTATGCGATTTCAGTCGTCCGTTTTGACTTTGGACGGTCCAGATTTAAATTGAATTTTTCTAGAAAAGAGTTAAACTTTTTTCTGAAAAAATTTCATTAAAATTCGGACCGTGTGTTTGGACGATCACGATTAGCTCCATAAACAACTAATCACGGCTCCGCTGTTAAAAAGATTTTCCCATATAGTAAATGACAATGCGACTTCTTAGGAGTTAGGAGTGATCTACAGGAAATTTCTACATAGATACATACATTAGTACACCCTCATAGTTTGTACCAGTTAGATGTGTTTTGCAAAAAAACAGTGATGTATACCCATGCACATGATAAGGGGATGGGGCCAATTGGAACTGAATAATTAATAAACACATGAATGTAGTCATGCACGTATCATTTTTGCCTAGTCATTTGTTTTTGGTTCGACAGTTAGTGGTGTCTGTACTAACTTACGCACGCTAGCTTCGACTAATCCCCTCCTCGGTTCGGTTAAGAGGTCGGTTGCATCAGTTGGTGGCCAACCCAAATCCTTTAAAAAAAAAAAAAAAGGGCCTTAAATATGCGATATGAGAGGGTAGCATTGTTTAATGTACCTCTATTCCTATAGCCTTTTGCAAGCCCATATGAGATGATGACTCTTCGATCTTATTTCCTGCATGTTTACATATACCAATGGAATAAACGGTAATACAAATAGGTGATATAGCAATCCAAAATGATGAATCCGGAGAGCATGCGTGTTGGTCCCACGAACCCAGGTTGGTGATGTTTGACAATAGACGGCTAAGTTCAACCCCAATTGATGATAAAGAAAAGGAAAAAAGAAAACAAAACTCAACCCCTATTACTATAATAATGGTGGGGGCTATATGGTAAATTACACTTTGGTTCCTATAGTTCCAACAAGATTCCAGTTTGATCTCCAAAGCTTTGATTTCGTTAGTTCGTACCATACACTTCTATTTCGATATCAATAATGCAGTTCTTCTGTCATCTCCCATTAGTACATCAAATGAAAAGAAGATATATTCGAAACTAGAGGGACAAAAGTGGAACACAAAAACTGGCAACGTCACACGCGTCGTTTTTTTCCCGTTTGAAATACTTGGAAGATGACGGAAGTGCTAGATCGAAGCAGAAATTGAAGTGTATAGTTTTGATTGATCAATAAACCCGAGAAGTTAAATAGACCAAAGGGAAATCTCTGTAGAACTACCGGAACCAAGAGTGTTATTTTACCTGAGACAAAAACATCAGTTGTGGGAAGGCGGGTGTGTCCTTGGTCGGGAATAATCAGAGTAAAACCCAGGAATATGTTGGTCCTGATGACCATTTTTGTTGTGGGAAACATGCCAATTTGAATTAGAAACCGAAACAATTGGCTTTATCGGAATTGAACCTGAAATTGCTCCTCCTTCTGCACTGAATTTCATTCCCTTTGGCTTTTCAGTTATCATTTCACCACCATGAGTACTCTTGTAACCAATGCTATCACCAAACTCTGCTCCCTTTTTAGTTGAATCCATGTTGACTACCACGTTTGGGAATGCCTGTGACTTGACCAAGAAAAAAAAGGTGATACTCCGTAAATGAAAAGAAAATGACGTAACAACTGGCAAACCAAAAAATTGTGGACAGTGACACCCTTTTGTTTTGATCAATCGGCGACAGTGACACTTATGCTAATTGATAATCCCAAGCATTGGTATGGTGTATCGATTTCAAATGAGAGAACCATGATTAAGCCTCACATTCTGCACATATCAAGTTTCTATACATAATATATATGGTTGTATTGTATCGTATGACCGATGCCCTCCAACAGATCATTGGTGATACCCTCCAACAGATCGATTGTGCAATGATTTTTGCTAGCTTCGAGTATTATGAATGAAAAACACCTAAAAAAAATTATGGCTCGGTTGGCCAGGGAATCTATCTGACAAGCATTCGAAGGCAACAAGAGGCAGTAGGCAAGGGAAGTCTGAAGGCCGACGCGACCCCATGCATAAACTCAAGAAAGATAGTACTAGTATTATCTTCCTTATCTTATGAAGTGTGAACCCCTTTAATTTGTTTGCATGCGAGATATATTACGGCATCCTACGTATCCGTGTGGGAAATATCACATATGATGTATACAAAATTTGCAATTTATATTTCGCCGTCTCATTTTCCAAAAACAAAAAAGATGAAACTAGTCTCTAGAGCACACAACGCCATTGAACCAACCTTGCTAGGAAAAAGAAGTCGTCTGCCGAAACCTCCTCCATTATCAGTGAGCCCAAGACGTCGACCATTGCATGCATGCAATGAACAAATACACAAGTAGAAGATGAAAACAGAGGATGTGACCAAAGACATCACGAGCTGATATATGATTAGAGATTCAAAATTTCTATGATCACAGGAGTACTCAAACAAGCACACATAGAATACTCTGAAGTTTGGGAGGGTACGTGAGTCTTATAGAGTTGAAGGAATTACTAGTGTTCGGTGTAGGCATTAAACTCAGGCTATGTAATAGACGAAACAGGACATTCAATTGGTATTGAAGTGATGAGACCTATGAATGAATTAGGAAAAAACAAGGTAGGGATGGGTTGGGTTGGGGCCTTCTTTAATTTGTCTCTCCTCCCTTCAACTTTCACTTCACAATTGAGGGTTTGGCCCCCTCAAAACTCCTGCACCCCTTACAGGGAAAAGAAGGGGAGCAATGTAGAGCTAGATAGTATATTATGTATGTATATAAACCCGAGGGATCTGGCCAAACGGATATCAGAAAGCTAATAAGTGTTTGTCCTTCATCATGTCTCATATTCGAATCTCACGGACGACGAACATTTCATACCTTGGAGCCATTAAGGGTTCTGTCCGGTCATTAACTTTTAGGCTCCAGAAAATCAGTTGAGGTGCGCAAGCTGGCTCGGATATCTAGTAATAATAATAATAAAAATATAATATGAATTGCACAAAAACCTTATAATATATGCAGACATCTTCGATCTGACTAATAAATCTTTCTTGACCATATTATATATTTGGCCAACAGACAACGAGTTTGTCAACATGTTGTGGACCGAATTTGCTGAGACTCAGAGAATTTCTAGGCATGAATTGTTGGAAGCTGCTTGTTTTCCGTAAAAAGAAGAAGAAAACTGTTTGTTCATGGACCGGCACATGTCAATCAAATTACGTACGCACTGTATATGCATATGCGAGAAACAGCGCGAGCCAACAATTTTGGGAGTTTAGACCAATTAAGTAACTGTGTGTGATTTTGATTTTTCGACGGCATTAACTCTCAACGTCGTGACGCTGAGTTTAAGTCACCAGAATGTGAGCATTTTCTAAAAAAAAAACGCTCCGTTTTGGTGGATTGACGCTACATTTGAGGGAGATAAGAAATCGTGGGGTCCTGATGGGGATATATGGACGAGGACTTTCGAGCCACATTTTTATTGTTTTTGTCGATCGCCACTTCTGTCTCGTTATGTTGCTTTGAATTTACGACTCGATCGACGAGTCGGCTTTCTTGATCCGACGTTTTATGGTCATACAAATAACTGGAGGGAAATTAATTAGCAGGTTTCCACTCATACTAGAGCACCGGATACACATTGTTACTGCTGTGTGAATGACAACTCGAAATATGGGCATCTGATTCTTTCTATAGAAATGAATTTAGTAATTCAAAAAATAGCAAAAAGTCTACACCCGACGCTCGACTTTTACAGCTCCTCCACTGCTCTCAATCTTATCGTCCGAAAGTGTTTTGGATGGTCCGGATTTTAAAAAACTTTTCAAGGGAAGAGTTCAGTTTTTTAAAAATCCGAACCATTAATTGCTGAGACGGACGATAAGATGTTGAGCGATGAAACATAGTGGCGGGCGTAGCACCGCTACCGTGGGAAGTTTTGGGGAAGATTTGAAAATTTGTGGCAGACAAGAAGAAGAAGTCAAAATGGCCAAGATTTCTGAGTTTCAAGATTTCTAGCGTGCGTGTGGCTCCGTGTTTCTGGCTCTTCTTTTCTCGCCAACCTCATTCCCACTGATTTCAAAAGTAAAAATGTCACTGTTCGTTTATTTTATAATTTTATTTTTTACCTGGACACCATTTGATTAGTTTATTGGTTGCATTTTACCAAAAAACTCATTATCTTCACTCTTTTCCTCGCTGAAATCTGCCTTTTCAGTCCCCACAAATCTGTTTTTAGTGAATTTTATGAAGCTGTAACCACGAGAACAGGCACACCTGATTTGCTTAGGCCCGAAGCGAAACCTCAAAAAAAAGAATGGACTCTTTATGCAATTCTAAGGAATAAATAAATAAATAAAAGGAAATTTATAGAAATCGTCTTTTAAGTTTCATCCGATTCTCAATTTCGTCTTTCAAATATCAATTACAACTATTTTAACCTTTAAGTTTGGTGTTTTTTCGAATTCATCCAATTGATAACGTTTCTATAAACTGACAGAACTAGGGATTGAGGGTAGTTATGACATTTCATGTTCTTTTCCTTGGACAAAATGGTATATCTGCACTGTTTCCTGCCAAAATCAGTGGAGGGAAAACTTAGAGCCCTAAAAGTGGCGCCAAAACCCTATTTTCCTCTTATTGAAGGCTGAGAGGGGAACCTCTTTACAATGGGGAATCTCTGAGTAAAGGACAGGGGACCCAAATCCACAAAAAAATGTAGAGGGAAACCAATCATACAGAGATTGAAGAAGGGGTTTCAAATCAATGGCCATTATAAGGGTTTTCACCCCATGTTGTGCACAACCAAGGAATCTACGCCCATGATGGTTGTCTATCCACAAAGGCCTCATGTAAGCTCTCCTTCCACAATGGCATTGCACTTGATCCATTTCAGCTTCAAGTTCTTTCCCTTACTTAGTTGGCGTGTGCTGATTTTGGGTGGAGGGGAAGAAGATATATAGATAGAATTAGGGCTCCAAGTTTCCCCTCTGATTTTGGCAAGAACAGAGAACATGAAATTTCCTAACTACCCTCAATCTCCAGTTTTTTGTCAGTTTATAGACCAGACGTTATCAATTGGATGAAATTGAAATGAAAATCAAACTTGAAGGTCAAAATAGTTGCAATTGATACTTGGAAGACCAAAAATAAACTTGAGAATGATTCCAAAAATAAACTTGGAAGACGAAAATGATAATTGAATGAAACTACGAACACGATTTCTATAAATTTCCCATAAATAAACTTAAGAAGCAAATTTGTGCCTTTTTACTTCCTTTTTTAATTTTAAAAATTGAGATTCCAATGCTCTTTGACCAGATTTGGGCTATCAATTTTTTCAGGGTTTCTTTTGAATTTGCAGACCTATTTTCAAGATAATTTGACCACCATTTCTTTTAGCTTCACAACGATAACTGTTTTTTTTTTTTATCGGCAACAAATTTATATTGAAAAACTTGACAAATGGTACATTAAGTTGGGAAAGAGGCCAAGGAGGAGAATTCAACCAAAGATCGGATAAAAACAAAAAACACCCGATAGAACAAAACCCCAAAACACCCAAAGGCCAAGACCGATACACCTAAATACTCCTAAATACTGGAGTATTGAAACTTCACTAAAAGATAACCGTTGACGCTGTAAATGGGTTGAAAAAGATGCTTGGGGATTAGAGCAGAGAAAACAGTCTCCAAAATCAGAGTCATTTTGTCTAGTAAAAGTCCAGCATTCTTGGTCGCCGTTGTCCTTTCGGCAATTTTGAAGTAATCTTTTAAGCAGAATCCATGAGGCAATCACTCCCATAATAATGGGATTACCAAATGTCACCCTAGTCAAGATGAGACACAACAGAAGCATGGACCATTGTCCACTGGGATTACCAAATATAACCCTAATCAACCTAAAGTGACTTAGTAATAATCTTAATTTACAGGTGATGATGGGGGACCTCATGAAAAAGCCATAGAACGTTCTATGCTTTTGTTTGGCTTAGCTGGAACGGTTTTCCATTCCAAGAATTCTATAACCACAAACTAAACGCACAAACACATGCACGTTCACTCGCAAGTTATTTGCGGGTGTAACGAAGTTTCACTCACAAGACAAAAAAAGAAATAGGTAAAATGCTGAATAATTGATAAAAAGCTGAATAATTGTGAGTGAACGTGTGAGTGAATGCAACTAATCTCTTTGTCACTGCGTCAAGTGGTATCAGAGCCACGCTTTTTTCCTGGTTCGATGGCAGTGGAAGATACACAAACCCTATTGACGATGATCGTGGGGAAGGATTTAACAGGACTCGCACCAAGGGATTTGCCGACGGTCAACCTGTTAAAATAAAGTTGATAGGAACCGTGTTGAGGAATTTGCACACAACCAACCTATTAATTCAAACATCGGTAGATGTTATTCTTATTATCAACTTGATAGTGAGGATGAATCTGACGACGAGTTACTTGACTATTATGAATATCATCCAGAGAGGCGATATTCAAATTTTGATGCGCATAATTGCAGGAGGCATAAATCTTCATATATTCAGGTACAACCAGAAATTCCCAAATTCAATGCGTATTGTCATATTGAGAATTTTATTTATTGGTTTCGTAAAGTTAACAAGTTTTTTGAGTATATGGGAATTCCAGAAGAAAAGGAAGTTGAATATGTGGCGCGTAAATTATATGGCTACGCTTCCACATGGTGGGAGAAATTACAAGCCAACCGAAGACGAGAATTTAAACAACCTATTAGGATGTGGCTCAGGATGAGATGATTGATGAGTGATAGATTTCTTCAATCACATCATGGTCAGACGTTGTATGAAGAGTACTGAAGCAATCTTGAGTCCAAGCGATTGTCCCAAGATAATCTTGACTTGTCTTATTCTTTTCCAAGTAATTCCAATTATACCGATGCGGCTACTGAAAACTTGAGGGACACATCACTGAGATTGTTAGGTTCAAGTTGATCAAGCTTTGAAGGTCGAAAAACCAATAAAGATCTTTCAATCATAGATTCATCACGTTTCAGCTATTATGATGGATATAAGGTCGCAGAAGAGGAAGGAGATCGGGTTGAATTCAGTGACGAAGATGAAGTTAATTGGTAATGAAGAAGAAATTGGCAACGCAGAGGATTGTTTGAATGTCTCGACAGTCGAACAACAGTTTGATCTAGATGGAGGTGCAACCAATGAGGTAATTGTACGCGAGGATGGAAATATCCCAATATCGTACCAAGTACAAGAACCGAAGGGAGAGGAAGTAATGAATCGTGGTCTATAAGTTCTCGACATTATGATGCCTACCCCAATTCTGAGCCATGTGAGACACTCAAAAGTGTGATTGGTCATATTGGTAAATTTGGTACAAAATTTTATGATGCTACATCATTCCTACTTGCTGTACCAATTAATTAATCTGTGATGGATTGACATAAAGAGAAACTGGAATTTTAGCATGATGTTCAATTTGTTAATTTTCTTGGGTTAGAGCAGTTTGAGTTTTCATGCAATTCTCGTACTGTGGATAATGTCAATCAGTTGAAGTGCACAGAAAAACCACCTTGGCGAGTGTGAAGACGAGCGAGAGGTTGAAGTATTCCAAATATCTATTTCTTTGGAATGGAAAGTGGCAAGTTTCTAATGAGAACTCGAGGGTGAGTTCTTTTAAAGAAAAGGATATTGATGTAGGACAAAAATAGAGAGTTTTTGGATTTTATTTTTATTGTTTTAGAATAAGATTTTAACTAGGAATATTTTTGTTTAGGTTAGAATTATTAACTTTCCGTATTCAATTTGATTTTGATTTCTACCTTTATTAGGATTCTTAGTCTACAAGAATTATGATTTTATTTTAATTAATTAGAAAATATCTTTTATTTAATGCCGCTTGTTTTGGCATGATTTATTATTTCTTTTTCAATAGGATTTCTAGGGTTAAGGTCTTATAAAAAAAGTTGTAACCTATTCAAGTAGTCAGCGTTTTATTAATAATATTTAGACTTTTTCTCTTTTTCTTATGGATTCAAGAACTGCTCGTGGTTACGAGTATCTATCTTTTGTTTGATTAGTACGCAACTAATCTCTTTGTGAATTCCTTTGCGTCACAAATCCACGTCCGGACGTATGGGATGGGATCCACACGGACATGCATATGGGATCCACACACATTGTATGAGAATCGAAGACTTTGAAGCGTATCTAAAGGCATTATCTTTAGAACGTAATTTGCCCCACTCGATAGAGTTTGTTATTGGGTTTAGGCAAAATCGTCCCCAGGATTCAACAAAGCCTTAGGGTGAAGAATTACAACCAACAAAATTGAAAGACTTCCAAGAAATCCTTTTGTCTACCGTAACTATTATGTGAGAGAGATGATTATGTGGAGTGGAGTAAATGACGTTGAGGTGAAAAGAATTTATATAAGAGTAAAAAGTGCCCTTTTGGAAAGATTACGCCTCTTCAAAACAACACGTACTTTGAAAGTGTACTTACACTCTTTCATACGAACACCGCTGCATTAATTCGTTCATATTTTTGATCTTCTGATTTCGTATTACTTGGTTAAAGTTGTAAATGTGTGACCTTAAACATAGGTGAGTTTATAGATTAGGAACTCTCTTGACACATTTCAGTTCCAAGTAGAAATTTGCAGCAACCGGTATGCCCCTATTATTTAATCAGTTTGAGGTGAGGCAATGCTTAGATAGCCACGAATTCATATGCTTTTGGAATTAGCAGTTGCCTATGCTTATTTGTAGAGTTCTTCATGTAACTAGATGCATGGCGACGTGCAAAGCACGTCTGTTATGCCCGTTGTGATCTTTTTGCATTTGTTGCTAATATTCTGGATGTAGTTGCTCATAGCAGAAGTTAACTTTGATTTTTGTGTAAAAAAAATGGAATAATAAAGTGAAAATATCGAAGTTCAAAGACATAAAGAACTTCCATCTACCTCCTCAATAATGCTCATCCAATGCACCTAACACACAGTCAAGTATCACTGCTAATAAGAACAGTCCCACTGCTGCAAGTGTTGAGACCAAAGCTATCTATCTGTTAATGTTGAATATTAGTTAAATATGTTTGGATTGGCTCTTGATGAGACTTTTTTTTTCTCCCTACTGTAGTCATTGAAGAATATAATTTGAAGTTTTTTAATTATTTTTTGGTTGGTTTGAGTATTATGCTCTTACTTTAGTTTCGTTTTGATTTGGATATGTGTATATTTGGGGAAACTCCAATGAGGCGGGTATGGTTCTTTATCTAATATTTCTGAGAAATGTTAGGTACAAAGAAAATATACCCGAAAATTACCCAGAATGCACTTTTAGAGGTATTTATGACCGGTCACTGACCGGTCATAAATACCTCTAAAAGTGCATTCCATATAATTTCTGAATAAAATTTCTTTATACCTAGCACTTTTGAATATTTCTAGTGGTCATAAATACCTCTAAAAGTGCATTCCAGCTAATTTCTGAATAAAATTTCTTTATACCTAGCACTTTTGAATATTTCTAGTGGTCATAAATACCTCTAAAAGTGCATTCCAGATAATTTCTGAATAAAATTTTTTTGTACCTAGCACTTTTAAATATTTCTAATGGGTCAGGGATGAAATAGGATCCCCGGATCTATACACTACCCATTGCCATCCCCTGATAGCATAACTCATGCCATATATGTTTCATTGTGTTTCCCTAATCCCTGCAAATCAAGTCCATGTCTGAAATATTTACCCTCCAAACCAAAGATCAAAGATTTGATAACTAAAAGAATTCTTTGAAAGATTTAAAAAAATCTAATTAAGCAATTGTCTTGGCCAATTAGCTTTTGCCACTAATTAAGCAATTTCGTTTACTTCCCAAGTCTTAGATTTGATACCAATTTTCTCTTTCCAAAAACGTGCTCTATTTGTTGTAGTGAAAAGGTTAAGTATTTACAAAAATGCCATTGTAGAATGGAGGGTGGAGAATATGCAAGAGACAAATCTGGACCGTTGGTGCTCTTTTGGATTCAAAACCGGTCGTATCTTATTATATAGACTAGCGAATGTCCGTGCCTGATGGCACGGCGTAACACATTTTGAAAACAACTAAAACTAATGGGTGAACAATGTGCAAAGGGAGGATCAAACTAAACTTTGGTATGCAGGACAAATCGAGGTGTAAATAATATTGAAATTTTACACAAATTTTCAAAATTCATAAATCCCCCAACACACATAATAAAAATTAAATATTGTCAAATCAAATATATTTTTGTAAAACTTAACATAACAAATAAAATGTCATTATGATATTTTTAATGTCTTAACAAAACTCTTATCACAACGACCTCATTGTCTCTTTGCCAGTCCTCGACTTCCCTACATAAATAAGAATAAGAATTATTAAATTCATCGCAAATAAATATGAACTTGTAATGAAATAAAAAAAACAACTTATTACCTTTGAAAATGCGCCAACACTCTTTCAACCAATCATCTTTTAATACAAAAGTCACCACAGGGGCACAATATTCAAGACATCCTAATTTTGGAGCAGGAATAATAAACACATACGAGCATTCATAAAATTGAGAAATATAGTTTTTGAGTATTTGCACCCCATTATTTTGGCACAACATCACAAATAAAGGTATTACTATATTATTTTTATTCTATACATTGTGATTTATATACAGCTTTTTAGTATTTTCCTTTGACATTAATTTTTTCAGATATAAGGGGACACATTGTAAGATGAATTCTACCTTTGCATTATTTACCATTTGGATGAAAATCAGAAAAATGGGAATAAGGGACATCAACATTTAACAAATTATAGAGATGAACAAAGCAACATTTGAAAAAAAATGAAAGAATAGAATTGCTAATAACAAAATATACAGTGCTTATCATTTGATGAGCTACCATTGAAATTTAACACTCCACTTTATCTTTGAACATCCCCTTGAGACTGAACTATTTCAGTTGGCAGCTGCTGATTATTTTCCACACCTATGTGCAAAGCAATTTGGGTTTGATTATTTTAAATTCAGGTTAAAATGAATATATTTTCAAACACTACTTTATTTTTTTGGTATTGAATTCTATAAATACATACCATTTATTGGATCAATCTCAATATTTAGTTCTTCGTTTGCTTCTACTGCATTCTCATGCAAGCTAACTCTTTTAGATGTGGGGCACACATTTAAATGTTCATCTGAAAATATTGCAGTATTTTTGAATAGTATATATATTTTAACATCAGCAAGCTTAAAATCGCAGGTTATATGGTATATACAGATATTCTTGTCGTGGAAAGAATGCTTGCCAATTAGTTGGTCAACTTCCATATTCTGCTCTACAATTGATATCTGATTATCTGCATGCGTCTCAACACAATTAATCATTGGAAGCGTATTAATTTCATTTTCAATGCTCATCTTGCAACTTTGGACACATTAAAGAAGGAGATACTTACACAAAAAGAAAATTCAAATAACTCAACTAAGACATGTAAGCATAGCAGAAAAACAGAAAGAAATCATGACAGATTCAATACATGTGTGCCTTGAAAGACCTTTTAAATTTTGTCACAGATCCTATACTTCTTTCAAAAACTTAAAAAATGAAAAATACATGATAGTGCGTGCCTGTGCCCGTGCATTCAGTACGCGCAAATCAATAGTGTGATTACGTGCAATATATATCTCAATCCCCTGTCCAACCAAAAAAATCTAAAAAAATAGCAAGTATACTCATTGATCTAGTTAACTTGATTCATCAAAATATAAATGAAAAAAACATTTATTAATCCCTAACTTCTGCATGTACACAACCTCTCATTCCTATTTACCTTGCCAAGAAAAAGTTTGCATGTTGAATCAGAGATGCCTAAAAATTACTGTAAAAATTTTATATCCATCTCAAAATCAATTGACAATGAGTGTAGAGATCCCACCCATTCTACTCCCAAGCAATGTGGGACTTTATTTTTCTTAACATCCCCCTCACATGCAGCCGCGTTTGAGATCTATCACATGTGGCCACTTTTGGGTCTTATCATAGTGCAACATTTTTGCTGGTCTGTCATCGTGGAGTGTAGATTGTGATTTTTTTTTTATAAAATATGGGGTGGAACGGGCTCCGCTTTGATACCATGTAGAACTTTATATCCATCTCAAAACCAATTTGTAATGAGTGGAGAGGTCTCAGATGTTACTCCCAAGTAATGTGGGACTTTATTTTTCTTAACATCCCCCTCATGTGCAGCCGTGTTTGAGATCTGTCACGTATAGCCACTTTTTGGGTTCTATCATCGTGCAGCCTTTTCGCTGGTCAGTCATCACGGGGTGTGGATAGTAAATTTTTTTTATAAAATGTGGGGTGAAATAAGCCCCACTCTGATACCACGTAGAAACTTTATATCCATCTCATAACCAATTGGCTATGAGTGAAGAGGTCCCAGATGTTATTAAATGATCACCCATTCCACTCCCAAGCAATGTGGGATTTATTTCCTTAACATCCCCCCTCACGTGCAGCCGCGTTTGAGATCTATCACGTGTGGCCACTTTTGGGTCATATCATCGTGCAGCCTTTTTGCTGGTCTGTCATCATGAGGTGTGGATTGTGAATTTTATAAAATGTGGAGTGAAATAGGCCCCGCTCTGATACCATGTAGAAATTTTATATCCATCTCAAAATCAATTGGCAATGAGTGGAGAGATCCCACCCATTTCACTCTCAAACAATGTGGGACTCTATTTTACTTAACATCCCCCCTCACGTGCAAATCAGGGGTTGCACATGCGGGAGAGTGTTGAGATTTGTCTCACATTGGTTAATTATCTCCTCCTAAACTAGTATATGAGTCTAGGCAGTCTCTCCACTCTTTGCCAATTGGTTTAAAGTTGAATGCTTTAACATGATATCAAAGTTAGGCTTTCGGAGACTTTTTCCCTTTGTTTGTGCCATAGTTGCACTTTATTTCATTGTGATCCGTGTGTTCGGAATCCTTTGTTTACCTCTCTACGTGTGAGTCAGGGGTCGCACGTACAGGAGAGTGCTGGGATTTGTCCCACATTGGTTAATTATCTCCTCCAAAACTAGTACACGAGCCTAGGCAGTCTCTCCACTCTTTGCCAATTGGTTTGGAGTTGGATGTTTTAACAATTACTCTCCCCACAATAATGCAACTCCAACCAAACCACGTTGGACACAAATTACGACCCTAAAATTTAAGAGTGACAACATACATAGAAATCAATTCAATCTCAATCTGAAGAATTTATTTAGCCCTTGCATTATTGGATCACATTCAATCGTCAATAAGTTTTCTATCATTCACCCATTGCTGCTCTCAAGGCATAAATAAGAAAAGACTATTTTACACACATCTAACACACAGTTACAATGCCCTAAACAAAATGTTATATTGTATACCAATAGGGTTCACATCTCTGCAACCTGAAATGGGGCAAGAGAAACAACAAAATCTATATGATAAGTGGTCATGATATTGAGGGAATAACAATTATGCCAAGTCGACTTCTACTTTAATTGAGTGTTAACAATTTGGTTAAGCTAAAGTCAAGAATATGCTTGTCTTTGCTGCACCTTTCGGTGAAAGGTAGGGGTAGAGGGCTTTTTCGCTAAATTGGTAGTAATTTTGAACTTGTGAGATCGCTGGATTTCTGAGTTGGATTTTTGCCACTTATACTGAGAATCAAAACTCAGTCAAGTTAAACAACATACCTGAAAAATTACAACAAAAAAGAAGGGAAAACATTAAGGAGACGTTTCCGATACAGTTAAGGTTCCGCACGCCAATGCCACAACGTGAGTGTGTCTAGTGCATGTTCATACTTGAAGGCATGGCTTGAACGCACAAATTTTAAGAGGTAGAGAGGGAGAGTGAGAGAGAGGGAGAGAGAGAGAGGAAATAAAACCTGGTAATTTTCACAACTTGATCAACTGCTATTCAATGGTGTGAATCTCGTTGCTTGAGTTTGTAGTTTAAAGGAGGAAAATGGTTAATCTGTGTGTGCTGGAGAAGAGGAAGAGAATAAGTAAACTCGTATATTTGGGAAGATATTTTTGGGAAACGTAAATCATGCTATTAGATTGGAAATCATGGGATTTAGATTAAGAGTCCTATTATGATTATGGAATGAAACTGATTAGTGATAGTGATCGAAGGAATTTTGATCTAGTGGAGATTCAAAATAAAGTCCTATAAGATTAGGGAAATAAGGAAACAAAATTAGTTTGAAATTAAGATTTTTGATTTACTAGTTTAATTTTAAGGGTTTAAATGATATACTTATTCATGTTTAAACCAACCATTTTTAAATGATATACTTTACTCACGGAACCATCCATTTTTGGTTTGCTCCGTTTATATTCCGATATTTAACAGGCATATTTTATTGGTTCAGATTTCCATTCTCTAGTAAAAAGGCTAAATCAATTGCTATGGATTACTTTTCGATTATATATGGATTACCATATCTGTATGTATTCTCCTTTTCAGTTTATAACCGATTCCATAAATCATGGGATTTCAAATGTTTGGAGATAATATACGAATTGAATTTTAATTAGAAGGG
>BPLS01030932.1:90983-129188 GCA_019656275.1 Rhododendron kiyosumense | reverse complement strand
TTTCTTTTCTGGCACGCCCGCACACAATCATTTGCCATTTGATTGAGCTAATTCAGCCCAAACACGGCGCTGCTCGACGATCCATGCTCGCCACCAACTTGTCTCCCTCCTCTACCTCGAACACCCACCTTCCTCTCTCACTCCTTCTCCTTTAGCTGCCGTCGCTGCTAGACAATCCATGCTCGCCGCCGGCCTGTCTGATCCCTCTTCGATCATCCTCTAACACCCACCGTCCTCTCTCACTCCTTCTCCTCTAGCCACCATCGCCGCTGCCGTGATTCCAGATTCAAGCTTAGAATGGTGATGTGCTTTACCCCACCTTTAACTCTGACATTCCATGCTCAGATTGATCCATCGCGGCGGAGACGGGATACCACCACAAAAGCGCTACCCACTCTCTCATTCTCCTCTCGAGCAAGCTGAGTTTGAGACGCACCAAATTGATGCACTGTGGTTGAACATTGATTTAGCACAATCAAAAAGAAGTAGGAACGTGGTGCGTACCTCTATGGCATAAAAATACTACTCTTATTTTATTTTGGTCATGATTTTCGGTGTATGTGTTTTGATTTCTTCAAATTTTGTCATGATTTCTGTTTATTGCAGTTTCATTGGGACGATTTTACAATACGTGTTCATGATTATGGTGATTTCACAAATTTTGTCATGATTGTGGAATGTGTGTTCCGGTTTCTCCAAATTTTGTCATTATTTCGTTTAAATGTAGTTTCATGGGCACACTTTTATAATATGTATTCAGGATATTTTTTGTTTCTTGGTGATTTCTTCAAAAAATTTCATGATTTGGTTTAATGTAGTTTCGTAGATACAATTTTATAAACGTATTCATGACAAAATCATTGAGGATTTCAAGTATTATATCCTGAAAATCTATGGTGATAGTTTTACATAAATATGCTAGGATTATTTATTATCATTGTACGAATATACACGTTCTTGTTTATGAATATTCATTTTCAAGTTTGGCATATGTTAATTTTATTTTGAAATGTTGTTTTTAGATTTTAGGTGAGAGAAAATTGGAGAGAGAAGATTATGAGAGAAAAAGATATGGAGAGAGTGAGATAAATTAGGAAAGATAAGGAGAGTGAAAGATTATAAGATTAGGAGAGAGAAAGAATAGTTTAGGATTTATTTGAATTTGATGATGGAAAGATAAATTTTTAAACTCAATAGGACGAGGACTTAAGTATTTTTTATATAGAAAAGGATCACTATTTAAGTTTTTCCAAAAAAAATCAATTTGATCTAGCAGATATATTAAAAATTAAATTTTAGTTTATAAAATTGACAGAATCATTTTACTTATTAATGTTGGGTCAAATTTATTTTTTGTACAAATCTTATAAAATAAATAATTCAAATTATTACGATAAAATGTAAAATGGACCCACACACGGCGGGAGGAGTTCGCACCCCTCCTTTTTTTTTTGAACCGCAGTTCGCACTTCGCACCCCTCCTTAAACAAGGGAATCTCAACCGAATCTAGGAGGAAGGATCGGCCTGGATCATTGTTTCTTCTTCTTTTTTCCGTTTTTGTTTTTTTTTTGGCAAGTTCCTTCCCGTACAGAAGGAAGGATTCGACGATTAGTATTTCACCTTCTCCTTCCTCCTCTCAGAAAAAACAAAACGACACAAAAACAAAAAAGAAAAAAGAAGCGGTGGTGTTCAATGGCGACGGCTAGGATCTCAAAAGACTTGAGAAGTGCTATGCAATGGTGTTCAATGGCGATTGCGAGGACCCCAAAAGGACGAGGCATGATAAGTGCTATGCAATGGTGTTCAAAAATTGCGATGGAAAGGATCTCAAAAGGGCGAGGAGGGATCAGAATCCGTTCAAAGAACAACAGCCACCGGAACAAAGACAAAAAGAATCCATCTGGTAAGGATCCAAATCTATTACCAGAGCTTCCAATTGATGTTATTTCCGAAATTCTCTCACGCCTCCCAGTGAAGTCCCTGCTCCGATTCAGGCGAGTAGGCAAATCATGGTGTTCACTAATCTCAGACCCACAATTTATCAAAACCCATCTCAATCGGTCACTGAAATTCCAAACCCAATTTTGGGTTTCCTTTCGTTATTTTGAAGGGGGGGTTTATCCTCTTTGTCAATATGGACCACCGCATCTCAATGACGTGGATTATTGTTGCTCCAATTATACCAAGATCGATTTTCTTCCGAAAGGTGAGTATTATCGTGGTTTTCTCGGCTCTTGCCTTGGATTGCTCTGCGTGGATAATTACATAGATGGTGTATTAAATCTTCGTTTATGGAATCCATCGACTAGAGAATCTAAAAGGATACCGGAGTTTATATTGCCAACTACAAATTCAAGGTGGACGAGAAGAGACTGTGTTTTTGGAGCGTTTGGGTTTGGTTATGACGATTCAAATGATGATTACAAGGTGGTTTTTTACTGTAACGCTAAAAGAGACAGGGTCACAGGCTTGAAGCTCAAGTTCATGTGTATTCTTTGAGAAAAAATTCTTGGAGAAGGATTCGAGCATATGGTTGTTTTTCGGTTGTTTATACCCATCCTGTTCATTATGTTAATGGAGTTCTCCATTGGATGGCCATGCCCTCTCTGCATCTGGGGGATCCTAGGAGGAGCATTCTTTCCTTTAATTTAGCAAAAGAAACATTTCTGGAAATATTGCAGCCTAATTATGGAGATGGAAGTTGGTTATGGAGTATTGGGGTTTTAGAAGAATCCCTTTGTGTACTTACTGACAACAGCGAATATCGTGCTGGTGTTTGGGTGATGAAGGAGTATGGCGTGGAGTTGTCGTGGACTAAACTGCTTGCAATCTCATATGTTGAAAATTCTGGATTATTTCAGCCCTTTCCTTTTGATGGTTGCGAACCAAACTTAGACATGGACAAAGCTGACCGCAGACCCTTGCCTTTTAGTATGGCAGAGAAGGGTGAAATTGTGCTTGATGTTGGGCGGGATTTGGCTTTATACAATTACAAGGATGAAACATTCAAGTATTCTTTTGCTTCCTTGATGGATGCCTGCGAGCATTTGGATTGGCACACCTTCACTGAGAGCCTAGTTTCACCAAATGCTTACGGCAGAGGTTGAGACTACACACCAATGATATATGGAGGGCATGGAAGAAGGTAGAGACTAATACTTTTACATCCATTTGATACTAAATTTCTCAACTTTCATTGATAATGTTTTGTTTATGTAATTTATGCTATATTGACTTTGATAACCCATCATGTCTGTCTGTGACTGTATTGTGGATTATATTAGTATTTCGTTTTTCCTTTACTAGCTCTTTTTGTGTGTGTGTGTGTCATTGTTAATTTTTTATGATCGTTTCGTTCTAATGATGTGGGTGATGGGTGTGTAGTAGTAACTCTTAAGTGCTTGCTAGTTGATGACAGAAAGATGATCGTTTCGTTCTAATGATGTGGGAGATAGGTGTGCAGTAGTAACTCTTGAGTGCTTGGTAGTTGATGACAGAAAGCATTTGCTCATGATAAATAACCTTCAAAGGGCTATCAGTTGGCATGCATACAGTGTCTCCCACCTGTATCATGCATGTACGCATGTGTACGTGTATGTGAAAGGGGGATAGGTGAGAGGAGAATCAAACCTTCTAGATGTATACCAGCAACTCTGCATAGATCTTGAGACTAATGTGACAGAACACATGAACATATTCTCAAACTGATCAATAGCATGTAGGACTTCACAACGTTTGAAGGATAAACTGTAACTTAGGCTGATCTCTGTTGTGTGGCCACACTGGCCAGGGATAATGCAAGACAGTGGGCGGAGACAGGACGGACACAGCAGCTTGGGTTCAGAGCCTGGTTGAAATCTCCAGTCAGAGAGTGAGTGTCAGAGAGGGAGAGAGATGGAGAATTGGTTAACTGTCGTAAGACATAGAGAGGGAGAGAGATGAGTGACTGGTTAAACTGGCTAAACTCTTTTTTCATTTTATTAATTCAGTATTTAAATGGGTGGCCTATATTATTCACTTCTAAATGCAACGCTTTACAATCATGGTGTGTATTGCATACGTGCATACCCTTATAAGGGGTGTGTACCATAGGTCTTCCCCGAGGTTTATTGCCAAGTGAGATTGAAAATGTGCATTACCCATTTCTCATGTTGCTAAGAAAAAGAATCAGTAGTATACAGCAGTCAGCAGGAGTGGACTTTACACTATTTCTACACCCTTCCTTTTTCTATCGTTAAGTTACCTCGGTTGTCGATTTGAAATGAGCTTTTGAGTTAAAAAAAATAAAAATTGTATAGGATTGTGTATTTTTTTTCATTTTTATTCTTTTTAAAATTATTTTAACAAACTTTTTTTACTTTTTGAATATCGCTATATACATCCAAAAAAACAAAAGAAAAATGATTTCCACACTCCCCTTTTTTTTTTTTTATAATGACACTCAATTTCTTGTCTTTTAGTGAAGTTTTTGTGTGTATTTTTTTCATTAAAAGACCAAAAAAAGAGAGGAGTGCCATAATAATAAAATAGAGTGAAAATCATTTTCCAAAACAAAATAAAAAATTTGATAAAATTTACTGAAGATGAAAAAACACGAATGGCAAAGCAGTAAAAATGCTGGACACATAAAGATAGTTACTTCAATAACTATCAAGAGCAAAATAGATCTTCGGTATCTATTGTATATATTATTCAGTGTTTCGCCAGCGGACATGCTAACATTAGCCTTTCACCTGCTGACCTACTAACCTTAGCCTTAACCACGTGGCTCAAAGGTTAACTCTGTTCGCTTTTCCTTATACTAGTGAGAGGCCGACGATCAAGAAGTTTCCCTTCAGTTCAGACCAACATCGTTTACTATACAAAACATGTCCAGACTTTGTTTCAAAGTTTGTTGGTGTCCTACAAACTTTCAGCATTTGGAAAAGTTCAATAATCTCGATTCTGAGGCGTTCATAGGTTTTGTTCAGTTCCATTGCAACCGGGGGTTGCAGTTCAGGTTGCAGATTGTTGATTTCCATGGGATAATGCTGGTGCTGTTCGTTGGGGTTGCTGCCTGGTTGAAACAATGTTGGTGCAAAAACTGGAACCTTCAAAATCTGGAGCCTTCTGAAACTTGAACAAACTAATGGAAACCGCTTTGAGTCACATTACGATGTCGCTTTCCGAAAACCGTATTCACCCCCACCAATTGGTGTGCACCGGGTTACAACAAACCTGTTTTGAGGATAAAACAAAGCCCGATCAATGATCTTCTGCCTGCGTCTGCACAAACGAAGGACAGACAGAATACCGAGCCTAAGAGAATCAACCGAACCAAGAACTGTTAATTCCGTTTCTGCAGTATAACGAAATTACAGCATAGAAAACAACGAGACAGAAAGAGGGAGAGCTTCTAGATATTTTTTGGTGTGTCAAATGAATTAACCAATGGTCTATTTAAAGACTTATAGGCACCCTTACGTGAAAGGTTGTGTCTTTTGTAAACACACATTAGAAAGGGTATGTCTCTTGAAGACAATTAATCAAGAGAAAGGATCATGCCTTTTAGTAGTTGTGGGCTGCACGCCCGGAAAAATCCCCTGTCTGTATTTTTGTATATTTTTGTGTTACAAAAAGGGGGAAATAGTTGGTTCGTTTGAGAGTCGCCACTCGGGTTTTGAAAAAAGATTAACCCCGAGAAACCGTTTATTTGAAAAATGTGACTCTTTTGCCCTTTAAAAAGGTTTTGGTCAAAAAACGAAGAGTTTTGGGTTCGGGAGCCAGGTTACGAGAGGGGAAGGTTTTGTTCGGAAAAGCACCCCCCTCGCCCGATAAAATCGGTCTCTACTAATATTTGTGGAATTTGAAAATCATTTTATTGCTTAACTTTTATGCCACATAATCAATTATAGCACATAAATAATGTATATTCCATGAAAGAAACAGATATCAACAAAAATATTTGCATATAACAATTAATCGCGGAAAATAACTAAATCAACTAATCTGTCCCACATAAACTCCACCGCACGGTAGAGACGTGTACCGTACGGTACATGTTCTGTGATTTGCAATTTAAAAAAAACAAGTTTATCTAGCACATGACAATCTAAGGCAGACACACATGCTTATACAGTAAATGAAACAAAGGAAGAAAAGAGATTTGGCAAAATGTATCCCTTGAAGAATCTTTGCCGTACGGCAAAAGTATGTGCTGCACGGTAGAGATTGTGGACATTAGTTTCGATTTCTTTGAAAATGTTTAAGCCATCTAAGCCCAGAATTGGTATGAGGAACCAATCTAAGTTTAATGGCTTCCCCTCAGATTACAGAGACAAATAAAGGATAAAAGATTTGTACCTTTTGGAGCGAAACCTTCCTTTGGAGTGCTGTTGCTAATATGGCAGCCCTTGGTGTGCACTTTGGGTAGGCTTTAGTTTACTGTGGTGAAGCACATGACTTGGTTTGGACGTTTGGATTACTTTTGAAATGGTTTCGGACTTGATTTTTGAGAGAAAAATGGAGTTTTCGGTATTTGAAAGTGAAAAGGAGTGAAAATGGCTTGTTTTTAAAATGGGGAGTGAGAAAATGGCGTGTGTATCTGAAATGGGAATAAGAATGGGTATTTATAGAGTGAAAATGGCTTAGAAATGAAGCAAACTTGGTCTGCACGCATATTTGACAGACTAAATGTCCATCGTACGGTACATAAAGTCCACCGTACGGTACTTAGCTTCCACCGTACGGTACATCCCAACCGACTTAAGTTTAGGCGGTCAAAAACTCTACCGTACGGTAGAAATATGTCCACCGTACGGCAGAGTTGACCACCGTACGGCATAGTTGACCGCCGTACGGTACATGTTGACAGCTTAACAGGCCAAACTTCGAAAGGCCGCCCCGGACACTCCCGAACTCGGTTTTGGGTGTTCTTCGAACCGTTGGAAAGCTCGTTAAGTCTAATTTCTAACCCAAGTGGTTTGGATAAAAATAATTTTGTACATCAAAAGATATGACAATTTTACCCTCAGAGGGTCGAAAAAGTGGTCGTTTTGGCAAAATTCTTATATCTCCCTCATTTAAAATCGGATTAAGGCTTATTCTATATCGATAAAAAGGGTTTTGAATGTACTAAAATATGGTGGAATCAAACCATAAAAATAAGGAAGTTTGATTTATGAAAATTGGGTTGAAAGCAGACTAAACCGAAGACCATTGGTGCCACGATGGCCAAAACACGTATTCACTAATTCTAAGTGTCACTTGGCACTTTCAAACCTAGTTCTAAGGTGTTTTCTCACCCTTTTGAGTAAAAAGAGCAGAGTAAAAAGAGCATTGTTTGAAGCTTTCTTCATTATTGGGAAGTTTATCGGCCACTTGTGTACGGTTTTCGAAAGGTAGCGCTCCAAAAGGTTTGGATCAATCCAAAGATTTTAAATCATGCTTTGTTTGTCATCATTGGGGACTTAAAAGTTATCCGGGATTTCCAAATTGGGGTGTCTACAGTAGTCACCCTTTCATGCAAATAATTAATTAGGAAGAGTCATGCCTCTTGGAGACACCCCCATGTATCACATCCCTTCCTAACAATCACACCCCACTCTAATAATCACACAAGTTAATAGGTGTTAGTTATTCACATAAAGTCATACCCCATGTGAAAGAGTGTCGCACCTTTTTACAAATAACCTTCCGCAACCTTTTATTTTGAAAAATCTCCAACAAACGATGGCCACGAGGATGACTTCTTCATGCTGTTCATTGCTTTAATCTGGGATCAAACGAAATTTGTTAATTAGTTCCGTACTAGCATTTCCAACTGATTCGTGGAAACTAAAAAATCGTGGAAAAGCGAACTACGGAATAGAATTAAGGTATGCTGATGTTATATAACAAGTTAGATTTGATTTATTATGCCTAAGTTGATTTTGGTGCTGGAAAACCATGCTATTCAGACATAGATTTGGCTGTAAAGAATCGCTGAAGAGATGAACTAATGAATGTAAAGTAAATTAGAACCTAACATAGATGTCAATATATATTGGCTTTGATCACTTTGTAGTTGCAAAATATACAATTTGTTGTTATTACTTTGAAGTAGCAACAACATACGCGTTCTTCTTCAGGCGAGGATGTTGTCTGAGTTTGAATTTGAGTAGGAACTGAGGTAAAGCATGGCATTATTATTGTCATTTTAGCTGTTATTGTACAAGTTCAATTTTTTTGACAAGAGTACAAGTTCAATTCAACCACTACAAAATACAAGCTTATTGAGTAGCTTTCCGATAGCCAGCTGAATTAGGTGAGGGAAGCTTGGTTTTCCTTTGAATGATAGGTGAATCTTGCAAGTACAAGCATCACTCAATTCCCGATTTGGTCGAATGTTGTCTGCTTTTACTTGGAAAATTGTACATTTAATGTAGCTGATGAGCTGTGTCGTTACCGTATCAAAATTATTAATTAAAACACAACTATTACAACTACTCCATAAAATAGCGGCAAAAGTAGTCCGAGTATCGTTCCACATGGACAATAGTAAATTATTGAATTGGTTTCAACTAATTCCTATTCCAATTCGAAAACAAGTTTCAAGTTTTGGTTCCAAATTCTAAACTAAGAAAACAAAAGAATTTTGGTTTGCGAAACAAGCGAGAAGAGTTCTAGGGTTTCGAATCCACTCGACCCGTTTTAACAAAAGATTTTTTATGAGTAACCAAATAGCATGGGCTATTGCCGCCTAGCACGAACCATCTTACTAGTATGACTCGTTTCTATGGCTTGAATCGTCTAATAGCACAACTTGTCTTACGGAGCATAAACCATTTTACACAATTAACTCAAAGCAATTAAGAATCATTATATGAACGTGTATAAAATCTAGAAATCATACACAAGATTAAATAGGAAAAATTAGCATCATATATGCCTTAGAAAAGGAGTTTAGCCGGACATGGAGTGGAACCCATCGGAATTCGGTTGAGAGCCCACACGGAGAAGATGATTCTGTGGGAAATAGGGCTCTCAACCGTTCTCCTTTTTCTCTTCTCTGATACGTGCGTCTCTCTGCTCTCTCTGTTGTCCGTGTCCCCCTTCTTCCCCTGAAAATCCTCCTCCTTTTATCAGTTGATGATGTTGCCGACTTAAAACAAAACAAAACCCTATGGCCTCGTTTGATTCGGGGATTAGGTGCTTGGGATTGGACTAGGCGCACCTAATCCCAAGTTTTCCCTCGTTTGGTTCCCGCAAAAGCTCTTGGGATTACTAATACCAAAATTCATTTAATCCCTATATGGGGGTCACTAAGTTATCATGGAAAGGATGAGTTCCAGGTGGAATTGTGTATTGCTTTTTATGCTCTTTCTGGAATGAATAATTTTGCCGACAAGTTGGATGGTGCTTTATGTCATGCATTATTTGTGATGGCATTAACATGTTATGGAGAGACAAATAGTCCTGGAATTGGCATTTTGTTGTGGCACTTTGTATGTAACTATGTTGGAAAATATGTGCCCAAGTTGTGGAATTGTTCGGTTGCAATGTCCAGATTATTGTTGGTTGCAATGCCCATATTTATTTTATTGAATTCATGGCCTGATTCAATCATCTTCCAGTCATAGTATCCGGCTAATATCTTGTTTGCTTGCAAAGAAAGTGGAGGAAAAAGAACATGGAAACTTGTTTTTGTTGAGAACGTGTATTGCTTGAGAAAGGTTATGTAATATAAATGCCCAGTTTTTCTTTTTTTTAATAGAGAAATAGTCTTGAAATTAATTCCAAAATTTAGTGACAGAATCAAACATAGGATTGGCCCAGCATGGGATATCCCGATATTAATCCTGCGCGAATCAAACATGGGATTGCATAGGATTCAAGACTAAATTAGTACTAGGACAAATAATCCAGAATTACTAATCTCAGGACTCTTAATCCTGTGTTTTAATTTAGTCCCTGAATCAAACGAGGCCTATACTTCTTCTTTTCTTTTTTTCAAAATAATGGGTTTTAGTTTGGGTTATTTTTGAAAAGGTGTTGAGAGAGGTTTGTTTTGTGAAATGTTGCAATACCTCTTCACATGATGTGTGACTTTTTATGAATGGATATAACCACTCAGTAGTTTGGGATGTGTTTATTAAGAGAGATGTGATTGTTAGGAAAGGATGCAAAACATAGGAGTGCCTCCAAAAGGTACCCTTCTAATGTTTTCATGGAAGGGTGCCTTTTAAGAGGCATATATGTGTCCTTTTAATTAATTGTTTTCAATAGACATGACTTTTTCTAACTTGAGTTTTTAAAAGACACGACCCTTCGTAATAAAGACACAATCTTTCACAAAAGGGTGGCTATAAGTCTATAAATAGGCTCATTTGTAAAGTCATTTGTTACACCAAAAATTCCATATTCGATTGCTCTCTCTACACACTCTCTTCTTAGAATTTTAGACATACCGGTATTCTGTTATTCTGCAGAAATTGAATATCGATTCTTGGTTCTTTTATATTCGTCTAGCAGATATTTTGTCCGTTTTCGTTAGTGCAAACGCAAACTAAAAGAACTTCGAGTTTGGGCTTCAATTTATCTTGAAGGCAGATTTGCTGTAACCCTTTGCCATACCGTTTGGTGGGGGCAAGTACTGTCTTTAGGAAAGCACATAGTCGTGACTCGAAGCGTATTTAAAGGTTTGTGGAGGTTTCACCAACAGTTCAGAATTTGCAGCAACGTTTTTTTTCCAACATTTTCGAAGGTCTGATCCCACCTACAATCATAGAAACACAGTTTGGTAATCGTACGCTTACACAATCACATGCAATTAATTTTCAACTTTCAAATGCTGTAAAACGTACACTTGAAACTTGGTATTTTCATCATGAGCGAGCTTCAAACTGTTGTAAACCTATCGATGATTTGGCTTGAAACATGACGCAATCCTAACAGAAATCAACAATGAAAGGCAAGGCCCAACTTTCCAATTATAACGAACAGGAGCAATGCAACATATTAATTCGTTATTAATTGTTAATAAAAGATAATTGACGAGGACTTTGCTTTCACTGATGTGTGTCACCGATTGTCCTAGCATGCCTTTACATAGGCTACACGACTTGACCACCTAGCTAGAACCCTATATAAATTGGAAAAAACGCATGTAATAAGGAAATTACTTAGACTAATTAGGAAACACAAATAATGGCCAAGACAAAAGAAGAAACATAATAATAGAACCAAGAGATCGACTACGGAATATCGAAACATAATAGGAGTATTATGCTAATATTATGTTAACAATATTAATGTATTAGTTCGCGTGGCTAAGTACAAGAAAGTCAATAACTAGGCAAACGTATCTCTAAGTGGAATATTCACAAGCAATTGACATCTCGTAAACGAAATTGAAGTGGCGAGAAAAAATATCGATGATGTTACCCCTTTGAAGACTTCCATCAGGTTTGACTTATGGACATAAGAATGTCTAAACAACTTGCATGCGTAGACCACCTGATCCCTCGAAGTTTTGGTTAAAAATGTAATTTGTAATCTTTGTTAAAAAAGTAATTTGTAATCTTGTTTTAGAATAATGTAGAACATGTAATAAAATATCTAAGATAAAAGTTTAAAGAAGTGTGTAGAAGATATAAATATTACTCTAGGAAGATTTTTGTGTGGGTAAAGCTAGAAAAATCTAGAAGTTAGGGGATCTTTGTAATTAAAGCACATGTGCTTATCTCTAACTAGACAATTTTAGAGAATTCAATGTTGGTGGAAGTGCTCTATAAATAGAGCCTTGTTGTACTCATTTTGATACAATAAAAATCTATAAGAAGCCTTTCACAACTTATCCTTATAACATCTCTCACCCAACTCCGAATCCATTGCACTAACAAAATCATTCGCATAAGCTAACCACTTTTTAAGTGGTAGTTTTCCTTCATTAACAAAATCAATGTTATCGAAGACATATATGGGAGCATAAATTGTATTTTTTCTGCAATTCTTACTCTCGAGTAGGCCACCAAGCTCAATGATAAATTGTATATTTTCTGTAGGAAGCATAAGGATCGTGTCATCAAGAATAGGGCCATAATCTGATCCCCTAAATCACTTCTTTGCCTCCACTAACTTTTTCATTAGACCATCATCCCCTCCAACTCCATTGTTTATTTGATCAACTAACTTTAGCAACCTTGAGGTTGAACCTTCTTTTTCTCAACCCTGAGGTTGAAATCCTTCCTATCAAATTTGTCAAAAAAATACATCCGATTTAGTTTTTACAGCATCCTCCAGTGTATAGCCACAACTCATCACCCCTATAAATATACCATCTCTACATTGCAAAACTGGGGTCGTTTGTGGGACATACCCCGGTTTCAAACTACTGAGAACTGTCCAAACCTTTTTTGCATTAGCAAGCCCATCAAACTTAATCCAGTGGTAATGTGAGCACTCGCCAACTTCAAAATCTGAAATAGTCTTTTGAGTCTTGATTACCAAACAGCCATCTTTGTCACAATCTAGATTTTGGGAGTTTTTAAAAGATGTGGACATCATGGGAAGCCGACTTCTACGCTGCTTGCAGAGGATTTACGAGATTTTGATAGTGTAGGGTTTTAGGATGTGTTTTACGTAGGGTATTTGCAAAAACACTAGCTACCGTTGAGCTGAATGAACTGATGGACAGTATTGATCCGTGAAGAAACAAAGTTAAAGTTGGATCTTATATAAATAAATGAGTTTTTAAATATCCATCCTCAAACCTCATCTCTCGTAAGTTTTCATCCGGCACTTTTTGAACAGTTATGTTTCCATCTCCACTTTTAAATAATCCCAGGATTGCCATATATATATATATATATATATATATATATATATATATATATATAATTTTGAAGGTCCTCTAGCCTAATTTTACGATAATCATCCTAATTTGAATTCCAAATTTTGGGCAATTCTTTAAAACCTCCCACCTCTAATTTCGGCAGAAAATAATCAAAAGTTCCTTGAAACTGACCTCTCGGATCGTTCGATTTCTTCCCAAATTGCGAGGTTAGAAGCAGAGACAGCCATTTCGCAAGACTCTGTGCAATTCAATCAGCTTTTCATGACCATGGGTCCGTAACACGGGTGGTTTATATTTTCTTGGAGCCAAGAGTGTTTTCCACACACTAAGTTGGGCTATGCAATTCATGCAGAGATGGCCAAATTGCGAGGTTTGTATTTCTCTTCCTGTCCTTACGTTCTAGAATCCAAATAAACTCTTCATTTTTCATTTCCAATTGCCTATGCCCCATCTCTGAAATTTCCAAAATGAGCAAGCTACGAGCGGTGGTGCAAGGGGGAGATGCACAGACGGCGCATGGCAAAATCTTCCATTCCGTTTTGCAGGTTTTGGACACGGCGATGGGCAAGCAATAAATCGCAAGGGCTGTGAATCATGAAAAAAAAATGGTGTATTTATGTGTTTCATGATTTTTCTGGGTTTTTTTTTGTTTTCCGTGAGTAAAACATGGTATATTCATGTTTTCCATTGTGTATTCATGAAAAACATGGCCGATTAATTTATTAATATTTTTCATGGTCTATTAAAAACATGGTGTATTCATGTTTTTTCATATTTTTCAATTAATTTATCAACTTTTTTCGATTAATTTATTCATGTGTTCTCATGAAAAAAAATGGTGTATTTACATATTTTAAAATAAATCATGAATTTTTGTGAAATTGCTCAAACCATATTCACGTAAGTTTATAATATAATACGATCAATTTACAAAAATTTACGAAAATTAAGGATTTGAAAATTCATTAAATTAAGAGAATGGTTTAGAATATATCCATTAAGGATTTTAAAAATTGAAAATTCCCTCCATTTCTACCCATTAATCAATACATGATTTTAGGTAACTACAATTACTAGAATCCCACTAATTTAGGAAGGAAATATACACCTACATATGAATATCTTATTAAATGGGTAACATAGGTAATTCACCATCTAAAAGGATGAAAATATAACTGTTCAAAAAGTACCGGATTAAAACTTACAAAGAGTTGAAACCAAGGACTATTCTTTAAGTCCCCCATAAAAATAAACCAGAAGAAGTTAAAATTGGAAATTACATTCCCCCGTTGAGTACTGCTACTTTCCGGTTTTGTCAAAAACAAATAAAAAAGGCTAGTTTCCGTTTACTCTTCTTAGTTAGTGACTTAGTTGGGTTGAAAACAGGCAGAGGTGAATCGGGATGGAGAAGAAACAGGGATTTACTTTCTGTTTTTGTGAAATAAAATAAAATACATATTCATTGACCTAGCAAAAACCCGTGCTGTGCTATACACGCAGCACGGAGGGTGAACCTAGCAAAAACCCTCTTAAATGGAGGGTGAACAAAACTCAACTCGCGGTGTGGTGTGGTTTTTTGACCACGTACTTTGGTGTGGTGGTTTTTTGACCACGTACTTTTTCATTATGGTAGTTTCATATGTAATCAATTTAGAGCTAATCGATCTTAGATTATTCGAAGAATAGTTTCTTCTCATTCTTAGATTGATTCCCTTGCTGGAAAAGTAGGCCAAACTTTTATTCATACAATTGTATATCGAATTGAGTTGGAAACCAAAGACGCATCATGCCCAATAAACTATTTATGGGCCCTGGAATATGTGTGTCAACTTAAATACTGTCAGTGTAGAAGTAAAAGAGAATGTCATGTTCATCAAGGCTCTGTTTGGATAGAAAAGGATTTCAATATAAGGGATTTAGGTCTGAATGACACTGCTGACATAAGAGGTTTAGCTGTTTGGCTTGTGAAACTAGAGGGAATATGGATTATAGGAAGTAGTCAAGTAGAGATGTACTTTATTTGGATCCTGTATAAATGTAAGTTTACTTTAATTGGATCCTGTATAACTATAAGTTTAACCATGTACATAATGAATTTAAAGTCACTCCTATAAACCAGTCATTTCATATAAAATTAGTCTACATACACACGAAAAATGCACGCGTGCACACTTGCACACATGCTCATAGTCACTTGGTTGCTGACACAAGTGTGTGTGGATTTGTGTATGGCTAGTTGCACTAGCATCATTGTTTCATATATAAAGCTCCGAAAATCATTAGTCAAATCCATAGGTGAACAATCAAACCTAGGTTTGAGCGATTCTCGTTGAATAATGAAAGCCTCTGTTTGAATACACATCTATCCAAAGGAGCCTTACTGCTTAAAAATCAACTTAAATCACGTTTCTTATACCTGATGGGACTAGAAAATGGACAGTCACTCTGAGATTACCTGCGTGATGTTAAGACAAGTCCTTGAAACAGGGCCACCGAGGTGGTGCCAGCCCTATGTGACTTGTTGAGATCACATGTGCTGCTTTCCTAACTGATATCTTGAGGCCGTTAAAAAGAATGATACCTTGAGCTGAAGCCCAAGATCAGTCCCTTGTACTCATCATGGGATAGAATTGGTAGACACAAGTCAAGGGATTTGAATCTCATAAATTAGAGCCAAGGTCGGTTCACTGTTACATGCAAAGCACGATGAATTCATACACCTGCAGACTGTCTTTTCTGAGTTTGTCGTCGGGAAGGCCTTGGCTGGCACCACCCTAGTGTCAAGGACTTGTCTTGCAGATTGCACAGGCTATCCCATACCTGTTATTCACCTGTTAGTTGTCGGGGTCAATTACAAAAGTTTCCTCCAGCAAGTCTAGAACTTTAGGAGACCAGTTGGGCAATCAAGTCCAAGAAGTTCAAAATGCTCAACTTAATAACCCAAGTGGCCGCAAACTTTAATACAGTGGCCGCAAGTTTTAATATGGTGGCCGCAAAGTTTAATACAATGGTGCAAGGTTTAGAAAGTCCCCTTCAAAAAAAAAGTAACAAGACACTAGGCTTGTCTTCTCTCTCCTTCAACCTTCACTATTTTGGCCCGCCCCATGTTTATCTTTCTCATCCGTTTGAAAGAGTTCACTAGACTAACTAAACCAGGTATGACCCTTTCACTACACTACAATCTCTCTTTCACTCTCTCCTGGTCTTTTTGTTGAGCTCGGCAAATCCTGATTTTCTTGGATTCTTAATTGGAACATTTTGTGTTTCTGTCTCAATCAGATTTTGTTTCACGAAAACAAAGCATATGCTAGATTCTGTCTCTGTTCTTCTTATTTGATAGAGCCTGATCATGGGAAAGTCCCTATGTTCTGTGATAATCTTTTTCTCATTGCATGTTCACCATATTCTTGTTCTAAAATCTTGATTACGTGCTCTCTCTCTCTCTCTCCTTCTGGGTTTTCCTCTGAACTGTATTTGCATACTTGTCAATGTCAATGTGCACTGACATCTCATACATGTTAAACTGGAATACGTATGGCAACTTAAATATTGTATAACAGTATAGAAGTAAAAGAGAATGTCATGTTCTTTAAGGCTCTGTTTGGAGGGGAAGGATTACAAGTTAAGGGATTTACTGGGTGAAAAATCAAACCTAGGTTCGAGCACTCTCGTCGAACAATTAAAACCTTCATTAAGATACACATCTGTTCGGAGGAGCCTTATCTCTTAAAAAGCAACTCAAATGACTTCATTGAACACCACAATTGCTATAAAAGGAAAAACAAGAAAAGAAAAAACGGACAGCAGATGTCACATTACACCGTTTTCCAAACGAGCATCGTTTTTTGTTCTACATGTGCCATCCGAGGATGTTACTCTGTTACAACATCTCCGGAACTCCTAAAATCACTTCGTAATGAATTGCCAAAAAAAGGTGATGTTTTGGCTCTCTGCCTTTTCATAGTATTCACAGTCTCGAGTCACCTTGTAATAGTACCGCATTTGCAAGATCTATTACCTCTTCTCTGGTTCTTCAGCCATGTTGACTGCAATCTGATACGGATGAAAGCGATGATGCAACAACAGCCTTTCCCATGATGTCTGAAGATGATGGGACACTCATGTCCCATGCTTTTCTCAGTCCTCGACTTCTGTAGAAAGTGGAGCTGGTTTTGCAAAATCTGTTTAAAAAACAGAAAGGGGATTATCAACCATAATGGCACAACTGCACGACAAAACAAGATATTTTACCAACGCAAGTTTGCTGACATAATCTTGCACGCTCAATCAATAAAGTATTAATACGCAAAAGGAATAGGTATTTTTCCAATCAACTGAAACATCTCTTAAAAGATGTACCAGTCCATTCTCATAATAAGCAAAACTTACTAATGTTTTGCACATCTGAGTGGTCAAAACAGTCCCATTTTTCGGTGTAAGGCATCAATTCTTGTGTCTTCTTTGTTCCTCATTATTATGAATATCTATGACGAGAAATCCACTGTCCCATTTGAAAATGGAAAAGAAACGTTAAACATGACAATACCCGTAAACAGGAAAACAGAATTAGAAGCACCTAACAGCGATCAGGTGCCAAATTCAAAACAGATCAATAGATAGAGAAAGGAATCAAAGGATACTCATCATCATATAAGAAAAGAAAAGCACATATAGGTAAACACAGAAATATTCTCCTAATATCAGATGAAGGGCAAAAACAATCTTCTCCTTTCGAAGGTTCACCATTGGAAGAGAAAAAAGCCCGTAGAAACTTCAAAATAAATCATGGCATCGAGTTCTTAACCGGCTAAATTAAGCACAATAGAATACTAAACACATATGTATAGCGAAACAAGGCAAATGATACAAGACCAGACATGATGTGTACAGAACCTCACTCTGGTTTTGAAGAAATTGTTGCTGGGTCTCCAACTGAAAATCTGGCATATTTAGATTGCTGCCGAATTTCTCTCGGTAGTTCACATCTGATCCAGGAGCCAAGAAAGGGACAAAACTGCAATGTGGAAATTGACTATTGGCAAAGTTGGCAGGTCCATCTGGGATTGCAAATGGATGCTGTTGCGACTGTCCATCCAAAGATTGTCTACCTGCTCCATAACTGTGATTTTCTTTTTACCCGTCGATTGGACGACACGTGACAGGGATAAAATTGGTAAGGTGAAGGGTGACATTGATTCACCATAATTAAGTAAGTTTGAATTAAATAAATTGATTAATGACAACAAAACTATGGAAAGTTTTAAGGGTCATTTTACCCGTCAAGTGGCCAGTACATGGCGTGTTTCCTTTATGCGTTGAATATCATGGAGATTATTTTGTCCGTCGATCAAGTGACAGATGTCAAAAGGGACTATGTCCCACTATTCCACGATCAAAGGAGCAGTTCACCACGATTAGAGAGGCAGTTTTCCAAACGTGGGTTCATTCTATGGTTGTTGAGGTTATTTTGCCAGAATTCGAAAAGGGGTTCAACTGCCATCTTGGAGGGAAGATTTGAATTCAAACTTGAGAGGGCTTCTATTTATAATCAAAGATCGAGACAGTTTGAAAGACACACAAACAAACGCCAAAAGGCCTTTATCTTTTCTTTCCTAGGAGTAGTTATAACTTGTAATTATTCACTCGATTATCTTAATCGATTGTTCTTCTACTTTGGGGATTAATAAAGTCCATTTGTTAATCTTCTTTCATATTTCACCCACTTCATCATTTGTTTCCAAAGAAGTCCTGAAATACGGCAAGGAACCAAACTCCACTTTTCACACCCACATTCCAGCAAACCACAAACACAATTTCCCGTCGATTGGAAAGAAATCAGAAAATTAGATAACACCACCAAAGTTGGAAGGGGCCTTGCACTCGCGAAGAATTTCACATTAATCACAAGCACATTGCACGAGAAGTAATGAACTTTCTTTCGTAGAGCCAAAAAACCATGAAACCGTGTCTCAACAAAGCCACAGAGAGAGCAATCCAGAATGCTTAATGTATCAGTTCTCATTTTTCCTTTTTCCAGCTTGTATTTGTTTGAAATACAAAACCCATGTCATTGTCTGTGTGCTAAGCTTGCGCCTAGAAGTACTTCATCCATATCACAGGGAAGCGAAAAAAGAGGGGCAAATGCATAGGCAATTGATCCTTCATCACATATCGTAAAAATATTTCATTTTTAATTAGTAGAGCTTGCACTACTGAACAGATCATATTTTATGAGCAGTTTAGAACAGCACTAAGCTTAGAAGTCTGGATTATATGGTTTTGCTTGGGTCCTTAGCAGCAGCGGAGCTATTGAGGGACCAGCAAGGGCACGGCCCCCACAGGATTTTTTTATTTATTTTTGCATTTGTAAAACATTAATAAAAGTTTTCAAATAGCACCGAAAAAATTATTGAGTGCTTTGGGGCACCTCCGGTAGTCGGTCTATTTCCATCTCCGGTAGTCGGTCTATTTCCATCATCCGGCCGGTGGGAGCCAGAAAGAGGTAATAAAGGAAAGGAGCAACGACCTCTTATTAGTTCTATAGAACAAGAGGTTACTGCTCCCTAACTTCATTCCTTCTCCACTCCAATAAGCTAACAACGTTAATTTGTAATGTAGCCACATGGTGTCCCCAACGCCTTTTTCTGTCAGATTACTGTTTGGTAAAACAATAAGAGCAATGCTATATCGAACTCACATCCAAACGTATGGGATCCTCGCACATTGTTCTGAAACAATATCAAAATGCAGCCCCATCAATCCCACACGAATCCGACTTTGAACCCCATGAGAATCTCAGTACATGCATGATTTCAACATATAGAAGCACCAGCACCATCTTTTGAATATTTAGAATCCTTATTACTCGACATCACCACTGAAGATTTCGTTTGTATCATCCATACATTCATCAGATGAAGAACAGACCGCATCTTTGTATCAATTTGACCAAAAGAATACAATAACATTTAGCAAAAGTGTCAAAAATCAGACCCAAAAGAAACTTAGCCACGAATGCATGTTGGGCAAATCTATTATTCACACAACTTTCTATAATTATACATCCCTTTTTCATACTTGGTTGCCTTTATATACAGAGATAGAAGAATGGTGATATTTAACATACAGTATAACAAGTGGTGAAAAAAGACAGCATGGAGGTTCAAGAACTGCAAGAGATGAATACGCCGTATCTTCAAAACCTTCAAAACATAGGGCCCGCCTCTTCTTCTGGAACTTGGAGTGCAGACCACATAATGAAAAAGAAAAACTCATCGGTACTCATATTTGGAGCAGATTATTCACAGTCACAGTAACTGAATTTGTACGCTGCAAATCCTGCAAAATATTGTCACATTTTAGTCTCATAATTCAATTGTCAAATAAATTAGGAGGAATTTATAATGATTGTAGCAACAAATGGAGCAGCAGATATAGGAAATCATATTGAACTCTGTAAGCTTTGCTTTCTTAGTGGCCTCTGTAATCGGTCCTAATTTACCAGGATAATAGGATATAAGGGCATCCCCAATGGGGATGTAAACCAGGTGCTATACTTATAATACAACCCAGATGTAAAAAAAACTTGCTCCAATGGGGATGTAAAATAGCGATTTCAGAGATATAAAATGGCAGAGATGGAAAAGGGGATGGATATTTCCATCCCCATTTGACTACAGCTATAATTGACAGGTCATCACCCAACTGATTCTACCAGAATTTTGGACAGCCGGAGGTTACCTGGTTTCGTCGGAAAGTCGTCGGAAATTGGAAGAAAGCGCCGGAATCCGCAAGAACACGCCGGAAGGTCTCCGTAAACAGATTTCAGAGAAGGGTTGGATCGTCGTCGCCGTCCAAAACCCTCGTCGCCGTACGAGTTCGGTCCCTGGCTGCGCCTTCCGAAATCCTGTCGCCGGCCGAAACTGATTTTAGAGAAAGCTCTGGCTCAGGGCGGTATGGTTCTCATCAGAGAGAGAGAGAGAGAGGGTGCGGGGGTTTTGGTTCAGAGAGAGAGAGGGTCTGGATCTTTCTTCTGTCCGTTGTGTTCGTATAGAGAGAGAGAGAGAAAGAAAGAAAGAGTAAAGTTGGGTCTGGTCTCTGGATCTTTCTTTATGAGGATCCGACCGTGGGCTCAGCCAACGGATCACAAAATGACACAATGGTAATTTTCTTTTCCTTCCTACAAATGTGTGTTTTAAATAGGATTTTACACAACAAAAATTTTCTCCCTTCTACACAAACACCCTCCAAAAAAAATGGGATGGAAGTAATTTTTTTTTTCGGAATAATTTTTTTTAAGTCCTCGATTATCGGATACCAAAAATTATTTTCTAACGGAAGTAGTACTTGAATTAGGGTTAAGAAAGTTGAAAAAAATTAAGGAGGGAAAAATAGTTAATTATCCATCCCTTTTTTACATCTCACCATTGGAGAGGGGTGAGTTCTATTTTACAACCAACTAACTTTTAACCACTTTTTTCATCTAAAATAACTATCCATCCGGTTCCAAAATACATCCCCATTGGGGATGCTCTAAAGAAAAAAATGATAGCTAAACACGGTTGGCAGTTCAACACCTAATTCATTAATCTGCCATAATCATTGCTTCTCTAACAATAACTATACTTGAATAGTTATATACTAAATACCGGTAAAAAAAATCATCACTAAAGCAAAGCAGACTAACTGTGATTAACAGGCTTAAGGCAAGAAACAACACAACTTGCAGAAAATAATAGAAACTGATCCAAATTATACCTGGAAAATTAGTTCATCAGGCATGTGGGGAAGCACCTCCCTCACCGTTTCAGCCATGGCAAGGATGTTAGCTAAGTTATCATTTGCAGTCCGTGAAGCAGTCCTAATATGCAAACCACCAGCACTGCCTGGGTATCTCACTGTACCAGCAGGAGGAATGGGTGGAGCAGATGTACCAGCCTGAGATGGATTCACAGGCCAAAGGCTCCAAGCAGAATCTTCAAGGGCGGTTTGGGCATAGGTTTCCCCTACAGCTGCAAGATGCCTCATCATCATCTGGACTCTCCCCAGTCCAACTGGCCTGATACCTGTGGATGGACCGGCTCCATCGATACCTTGGCCGGACCAAGTATTCAACCAACCTGAATCCAGTCCTGGACTCCTATAAATGTAAAACAAAAAGGACAAAAGAAAATTTAATAAAGAGGATGTCTTTACAGGAATTGCCGAGGTAGAAACCAGAGTACAGAGGATGCAGTGGTATGTGCTTGAACTTGCTTAATATCGTTTAATACAGCAGAGATTTTTCCCTGAACTTTTCCAAGGAAAATAGCTCACCAGGATACTCTTATCTTGCTGAGAAAACAGCCTAGATATAATTCAGTTTGTGATGCATACACAAAACTTGGTTCCATGCGAATAGTCTTTACAAATTGTTTTAAAAGGTTCAGTCTGAAAGTCCAGGCTTATGTTTATTCCGACAAGATAAACTTATGCACAGCCAGAAATTCTTCCAGAAAACCAAATTTGATTTTTTACTTTTACTTCTTGCCTCTCTTCTTTCATGTTCTATAAGACCCACGATCAGTTAAATAACTGAACTCTTATCATTTCTGCTTCCGAACATTTCAATATAGATGCCCTCAACAACTAGCACTGGGTAACAATGTCCTGAATACCGTACCGGCTAGGGTACTGGTTTTTCTATTGGTACGGTGCGTACAGGTACTGGTCAAATATTGGGTACCGTTTCGGATTTACCACAACTACAATATATATAATAATTATATATAATCATAATTAAAAAAAATCCCCCATACCATGCAATTCATCATAAAATACCCAAGTGTTTGCCTCTTGTCCCACACATGCTTAGTTACAAAACTCATTTCCATCTTAAATGACTTTGCACACTAGTGGGCTTATGCATGAGGACCCAAGGAGAGGTCTCACGCGCTCGGGAAAATGGGCCGTGGCCGAAGGCAATTTGGAAAAACTGATTCGGAAACCAATTAACCGGGTGCACGTCACGGGTTATTCGCGCGCAGGGGGATGCAAATCCGGGATTTGAGTCTCGCACACGTACTATGGTTAAAGCCTACGTTTTGCTAAAATTCTGAAACCGACAACCTTTTTTTTTTTAAAAAAAACGTGACCAGAAAAAAAAAATTGCTCTGCAAAAACGGTTTTTTTTTTTGGGTTAAGATAACGTTTCAGAAAAAAAAAATACGCTCTGCAAAATTCCGGCCAGGATTTCCGGTAACCTTGTCTCAGCCGGTATTTCCCGAAATGGCCGGTACCGAGCGGTACGGACCGGAATTGGGGGGTTAGGGTACCGGTTATTTGTCAAAATGGTACGTACAGAACGGTATTCATAACTATGCTGGGTAAAGCTCATGGAATAACTGTCCTACCTCTACCCTATCTCTAGTTTCATTTCCTCAGGAGCAATCAAAATACAATTTTTTCCATTTTTCCCATTATGCATCTGTAATGCAAGGAGAATTTATAGGATGAAGAAAAACAAAAACAACTTCGCTGACAATTACATTATTTTTGTTTGGTTAGAAGAGTCCACCAAATACTTTGAACTTGGATTAGTAATCAGCTTTGATACTTTATTTTGGAATCTCTTATACCGAGCTAAAAACTACAAAAGTTAAAGAGCATGTGATTGAATACTGTAGTAAACTGATGAATTTTAATGCCATATAAGAGGCACATTTTCAGCCATATGCAAAAAGCATCAGCCTAGATGAATGCATGCACAAGACATTAGAACACTAACCTCCAAGCACCACCTTCTAAAGGATTCTGCATCTGATTGGGGAACACTCCTGTGGGTATGGTATGACCAGGAGGATTATGCCGATCAAGTCCAGTGCTTATTTGACGAGCAAGTTGCTCATCAGTTGATACATCTACTGCGCGAGGATTCGCTTCCTCTTCTGGTCTCCCCGCATGAAGTGGTTTTCGACAAGTGGGGCATGAATAATTCTCAGTTAAACCTTGATCCAACCTAACATTGAAGTGTCAATGTCAGCACCCACGTTGAATTTTCACATGCAAAATAACATTTCCAAGAAGCAAAATAGCTCATACCACGATCTCAAACACGCAAGATGGAAAAGATGATTACAAGACAGTCTCTTAGCTTTTGCCATTGGTTCCTATCATTTGCCAACCCATCAGAGCTAGGAGATAAATAGGAAAATCAAACAGAGAATCAGGAATGAACTAAGCTAATAAGCTTACCCTACAGATGGCGCATTCGTCATCATATGTTTTTATCTCTTCAGATGTTGCATCAGGAAGTGCCGCATGAAGGGCACGTAAAGCTATCCTTAGCCTAATAAATCCTCTGATGCGTTTCACAATTGCACTTAACAAAGCCTGTTCCATTATAGGAAGTAAACAAAACCACCATGAAATAGGCAAATGAAAACTAAGTCCAATCAATGTCGAAATATCCACACACAAAAAAGGACGATTTACCCTTATATTCAGGAAAAGAACTATATCCACGAGATGAAATGCCATGCCATGAAGCCACCAAATATGCACATAATGACCAAGTGCCATCAATAACGTCATCATGTCCAGAAAAAAACCCAAGTTCCGGATAAGTAATCCTTTCCATTCCAATAATGAACCTGCCATAAAACTCATTACAAACAATATTTATCAGTAAAGGCAAATTCAGTCCACCACAAGAATTGGAGCTACCCATGACATTCAGAAACAGCAGCAATAACAATACAATAGAAAAAGGACAATTTATAAGAATCATGGAAAGCATTGACCTTAGCAAGTTTTTTAAATCACTCTACATTCCCAAGATGAACACCTACTAAAAACATGTCAAATTCAGAATAAAAACAAGCATCAAATGTGTATAAGAAGAAAATGAAGACAGGTGCACTTTGTTGACCATGAATCTAGCTCCGCAGGGTCAGCCATAAGTACTCTCTTCATTCCTCCCTAACTTTTTGTCATCTTATCATGGAAGGTCCTTACAACTACCTAGTGTTATTCCAGAGAATCCAGACTGGCATTATTGGAACAAAGTGGTGGAGTTATGTCCGCTATGCTTGATGGCAGAGGAAACTCCTCAGCACCTGATGCTTTTATGCAGATTTTCATGGAAGGTGTGGGCAGTAATTCTAAAGTGGTGGAACATTTCTTGGGTAAGCCCTGGTTCAATCATTGGCCTTATTGATTGGTGGTTCGATAATAATTTCTCTAACCTTGAGAAATCGATTTGGGAAGCTTCCCTTTATGCTGTGATGTGGTCTATTTGGTTGGCAAGGAATGATAAGGTGTTCAACAACTCTGAGCTAGAGGTTATAGAAATTTGTGATGTGGTGAAGACAAGAGTCGCTATTTGGATCAAAGCAAAATTCAATATTAAGCTTTATCAAGTGGAGGAATTCAAAAGGGCTTTGGATGGAATCAGAAGAATTAGAATCTGAGATGTACTCATTTTAGGTGTTTTTCTGTTTCTCATCCAATCTTTTATTGGATGTTTTTTTAACTTTTATTTTAATCTTTTGTTTGATGTACCCTATCGATCTTAATAAAATCTTTTTCGTTGTGCTGAGCCAAAAAAAAAAAAGATTGCTGAGAGGAATAAGTACTGGCATTATTAGAACAAGGTGGCTCTTTAAGACACAACCGTGCATTCTTATAGCTTGATATCCCTAACCTTTACTTACTGCACCAAGCAAGGGCCCGATTTTGTCCATTCTGTTCGCCTCAATTTGGCTGATAATTTTCAATGGTCAGTGAATGTCCATACACCATACATAGGAACCGAACTTGTTAGCTGTTAGCCAAGTTTTGTTGGTTTTACACGTCAAAACTATCCCTTTCCTGACTTTATGTTTCTACGAAAAACAATAAGGGAAACAAAATATATCTACAGTGTCATGCTTCAGAAAACATGACTCCCCTCAAAGATCATGATATACTTCATGACTAAGGAGAAAAATAATGGCAGTAAACTTTCACCAATTTTTGGAAGCTATGAATGAAACAAACACAACATAACAATTGCGTGGAGCCTATGAACTCCTAACCCCTCGTTAAAGTAATAAAATTACCAAAAAAAGACATGTATACCTACAATAGTTTCAAAACTACCTGCTGCTGACATATCAAAGAGCTTGGATCTCTCGCAAATTGAACCATTCCCTGACGTGTGGTGGATCCATATATCGAGCAACTGGAAACCATGTATCACGACAGCCTACAAAGAAATTTTCTATCTGTTACTGAATGTCTATCCGCTATGAAACTGAAACCACTTCCAGGCAAGAGTACCTGTGACGTCTCAAAAGCAATACTGAGAGGCTCAAAGAATAGCAACAGAAACAGAGATGATCCTAATGTTGGAGATATCAGTAGACAAAGGTTTATCCTGTAAGCAGCAAAAAACAAGACCAATGAGAAGAGTAACAACACATAAAAGTAAATCAAGATGTGAGAGAAAACAAATAGCATGGACATTAAACTCCTGGGGTCAACCAGATATAATAATTCAACTGATGGTTCATAACTTTTGTATCCGTTATGAGAAGTTGGAGAAATCAGCAGATTGTCTCTGCCTACCTGCATTTATTCTGGAACTTTGGTCGACCATAAAATAATCAGTTTGCTCAACTAATATATCAAGGTTAAGTATTTGTTTGTGGATGAAAATAATTGAGAAAAAATATGTTTAAAAAAAGTGATCGTTAGAGCCTCTCATCATTTGTCGAAGTACTCTCTCTCTCATCATTTGTCAGTTGAGCCTCTGCAGTTTTAAAAATTGATCCAGAGATATGTATGCAATGGTAGCTTCCACAGTTTAGAGCCTCTCATCATTTGTCAAAGTACAGGATTGCAGGCTGCAACTCGCCTGCATGAAGCCGGAGTCGCCAGTCAGCCATACGGCGGTGAATTCATTCCAGCCCCCCCCCCCCCCCCTCACCATTTACATATCCAATAGACAATGGTATGCTGGGGAATTTGGAATTCCACAAAACTGAACTTTAACAGCATAAACATGCACGGGAGTCTGGGGAAGGTCACATGTACGCAGCTTCACCTCCATATGCAAAAAGGCTGTTTATGCATTTCAAAGCCATGAAGCCTAGGTCACGATGAAGAAACACAATCCTCACAAAATCATTGCAACTGTGGACCAACACATTCGTTTGTGAGAGATTTCATCTAATGAAGGCTGGTGCTGGTGGGCAACAAGACAAAACTCCAAAGAGAAATATTCTCGCAACTTGCCAGAGAAACTAGATATTGAAATTATTTCGATCTCCAAGGGGGAAAACAATTTCTGATTGCACCTGTGAGCTCTGTTATAGAGTTAGTGTGGGACTAACCTTGCCTTTTAACATGACACCCATCACCTTTGAAGGATAAAATAATGATTTATTGTTGTAAGATGGCAAAAGATCTATCCCAGCAAACAGAAGAGCAGAATTATAATTATAAAAAAAAACTATTTCCTAAAAAGTTTATGGACTATTTCTGCCTTATATTCCAAATAGCCTTTGCTTGACCATGACTATTTTTCCTTCCAAATAAAACAAATTTTATTTCTGAGAGAACTAATGTTTCTTCCCAATGCATTCCTCTTTTCAAAATTCTAACCTAGGGAAACAATTTTGGACAATCAAAGGAACCTGAAACCCCAAATTTTTTTGCAAGGGTACTTATCAAGCTTAGAGTGTTAAGTAGTACCAGAGCAAGTCGCTGGCTATAACGAACAATAATACAGAATATACACGAAGATATGTCCATGGTGTTGCAGAAGGAGATGCATTCAAGCGCTCAAGTCGATCTCTTGCCAAAGCTTGGAACATCTATACATTATTAACAAAGGTGGGTTAAGATATAAGCCAGTTAAGTTCCATACACAATGAACCTACATCTTGAAATGCTATTCAAGAACCTTTAACGAACAAAGGACGGCAAGCCATGTGGACCATAGGACTGCTTGAAATATCGTTGGTGGGATGACCAAGGGAAGAAATGCCCCCTGCTCAACAGTCATCAAACAATTAGAGAAGAATACCGACTTTTGATTGATGAGAATGAAGAGCAACTTATCCGAATAAATGCCTGTAGCCCCAAAAAATAACAGAATATACACACACAACACCACTTTTTGATTTCTAAAATATTAATTCCTTTTAAGCATCACATAGAGAAAAAATAACACATTCTTAAAGGAAATCAACTACCACAGCACAACTTGGTAATAATGATAAAATGGACAGACAACCTGAAATGGCTCAGGCCCTGTTCCGCTAAGGCCCCTTAAAAAATAAGTACTTGTTGTGGGTTTTTGGAAGGGGAAATAAGAACCCCTGTTCCACTAGGGGTTCTTAAGAAATAAGTACTTATTCCGTGTGCCATTTTTGATTGCTTAAACCTTTCAATATGGAACTAAAAAAATATGCAATATGAATCTTGTTTGATAGATCTCAATTAGTTCTATTATAAAAAGTTTGCAAAATCATGAAATTCATTATAAATTGAAAGCTATAAGCGATCAAAAAATGGTACAGATAAGTAATAAATTCATTATTTTGGGTTTTTGCCTTTTGGAATGTAGAAATAAGGCAAAAAGTTAGTGGAACATGGGTTCTTATTGGGTAAAAGTTAGTGTAACGGGGCCTCAATAACGTATGATCACGACAACATTGTCGGTGACACAAATGAGAAGCCAAAAACATAAATATGTAAATGCACTTCATATCTTTGTGACAAATTAACAAGCTTTACCTTGTAAATAACATAGTTAATAAGTCTCTCCCCCAGTTTTCGAATTTCAGATGAGTGCAACTCCACAAAAAATATACTCTGCACGTATAGAACAATGAACATATCAATCAAGCAACGATGCCCATAGAAGACTACTTTCACGAATAAAACTAAAAGTGATGTAGACAAAACCAAAGCAAATCCATCAACCACTAAGTACCCTACAATAACGTTGCAGTTCCAATCAGTGGCTTTTTATATGGTTTTGTTCTGCACCTAGTTGAGTTAAGACTCAAAATCAACATGATTTGTTTAGACAGTTTAATTAGTAATCATATTACAGGTCTTTGGTATGATGCTAATGCATATTCATATTCATATTGAATGAGGTAGTTACTTTTAGGAATAAATCCTGACGCGAATTTGCTACCTCAAAGGTTTGATGAGTTCTAGGAAACTTTGGTGTTTTTTGGGTTCCGTCTCACGACTCTCACCATATATGGGGAGATAGAACAGTCACACGCGCACACTTATGACATGTTCAGAATGTATATTTTTGAGATCTAAGTTACATCAATTTGAAATCAGAATGAAGATAAATGATAATTATCAAGCTATGGGAAAATCTCTCCGATGTTAAAGAACCACGGACCCTAAGGTTGAGTTTTTGGCAACTGTATGGGATTGATTACCCAAGTGACGGAGAACTCAGAGATTGCTGATTTCTTGATGACCTAAACTAAAATTATTAGTCGTCATTTATCACTTTCTGGAATGTTACAGCTAAAATTCCCAGGTTTTATTAGTTCCAGGCTTCCAGCTATTCTAAATTTCTAACCAAAAAAATGTATTTACCTAATGCCATGCTAGGTAGCACAAAATTTGGCAATTTTTTTGGTCATTGTAGGGTTCTGTTAAAACCAATAAATAGGGACTGTTGGCAAGTTCTTCTTGTTCCAACCAACTCAAAGCAGAAACAATTCAGAAGTACCACATAAACATGAGAGAAAAGGATAACAATTGGAGAACACAACGATGATTTGAAATGAAGCTGACACATATCTGAATTTATATGTCAGCTAAATACCATTCTAAGGAGGATAGAGACCTACCCACTCATTCTCCTACATCCAAATGCCAAAATAAATTGCAGAGATCAACAGGAACCGAAAACCAAAACTTACCTTAAGCCCCAGAATGAGCAGAATAAATACATTAATTGAAAAAGTAGCCAACAAGGCAATTGTGGCTTGAGAACCCAACAGGAGCTGTAACGTATAGCGCATATTCCCACGTTCCATAGAATCCTCGCCAATTAACCCATCTGAAGCTAGCTTCTGAAGTGACAGTTGTGTCCAATACTGGAGGCTGACAAAGCTAACCAGTGTGCAAACTGCCGAGATCGATAAGTAGCTCACACCCATGGGTAATAACAATATCTTCTTAACCACAACCAAGGTTTCAAACTCTCATAAGACCCAAGTTAGCATGACCTTCCTGGTTCGAGACTTATCAGAATAGGAGCAAGCTGGAGAGGCCAAGACTATGAATTAGAGGGTAGCCTCGAACCCCCTCCAATATCAACCTTTTAAAAAATCCTTGAAATGCCCCGATATGAAATCAGAACACCTGCACTCAAAAACAAAAATGAACCATAGTTATGCACCTGGATAACATAAACTAGCATAAATGACCTTCGATAAGCACCCTAATGTCGGGTTTCCAGCTTTCGAGCAGTATGAAAACAAAGGATTTAGGATTAAAACAGTACAAACAGACTATCAGGCCAACATTTACTACAATTGCTATTTAAGCTTTCCTACCTCTGTTGTATCTACCGCACTGTCATCAGAAATTTCAACTCAACAATGCTTCCTCCGTCTTCTTAGGCAAGGCCATTACCGTTTTTCTTTTGCCCCATTCTACCTGTCCAACATCAGAAAATAAGTCAAACGGAACACCAGCTTTTTATTCTTGGGTTCAATTGTTTTTTTTTTTAAAACCCCTTTTCGGATAGTTTCCTATTACTCTTCTCTACCAACCTATTGAAACAATTTTCATAGCAGTAGGGAAAAAAACACCCTTTTCTGAAAGATTGGGCCAACCCCGGCATAATTCGGTCCGTCATTTGATGATAGATCAAAACGTCACCAAACAGAACCCCAATCACAATTCCCTTCTCCTCACTTTAAACCCCAAAAAAAGTAAAAGACAGGGTTTGTCCAAATTATTTTTTTGATAACTTAGGTGTCTAGGCTAGCTTATGTGCACTTCGACTAATCCCGGGCCCAATCCCACCGCCTACTTGCAAAGCTCTGTGGGGACTGGCCCTAAAGGAGTTGATAGCACCTAAGAGGTTTTGTTCAAATGAGATCAATCTTCAAACGTCGGACCGAAATTAAAGCAAAAGTAATCCATAGAGCTCTTAATGGATCTAACTTCGCCATACTTGGTACATAATTCTTCAAATTTCGAACCACACGAGAACGCCCAAGAACCCTAGATTTGAACGCACAAAGAAGCCACAAAATCAAAGGCAAATAAACTGACCGCACAAAGAAGCCATGAAATCAAAGGCAATAAACTGACAATAACAACGTTGTGGGTAAAGTAGAGAGATAACTGATGAATCGAATAAAGCACAAAAACAATCAACAATCCATAGTACGACGCACCAAAACATAAAATCTGCGTGCGTATATATGTATGGAAATGAGAAATACTCCGTATATTTAAGAGAAATCATGTTTAAATACACAAGAGATTGAAGGAATAGCAAACCTGATTCGATCGGAAGAGAAAATGATAGCTCCGATGGAGTTTTTTTTTTTATGTAGCCTTGACCTAAAATTGGATTGGGGGAGAGTTAAGGACCGTCGATCAGTTTTTGCGGGAAAATGGAAGGGAAAATAAGAAGGAAAATTACAGTACTAATGTAATCTTAAATTTGCATTGGAAGCTTCCTAATACCATAATCTTGTCCCTCCTCGACAGTGACCATTTTCGATTCCAATAGTTTTGGCTTTGTTAGGTTAATCTTTTATTTTTAGTTTTAGTTTAGTTTTTAATTATTACCATATTTCTTTCTTCAATTATTATTTTCTCATCTTTCTATCTCTCTTCAATCATTACTCATATCTTCAATCATTACTCTACTTCTCTATTCACTCATTACTAAAACTAAACTCTCAACCAAACAAAACTTTTGTTCCTTATCTTTAAGAGAATTTATATGGGAATTAATATTTGCCCTCCTTTTTTACGTAGACGCTCCATTTTCAACGTAACTTCGTGAATAAAATGAATTGCCTGCATCAAAAAATAGAGCGCAAATATCAATTTCTATTTAGGCTCCGTTTGTTTGGATGTAAAATATTTTACCGATTTTTGGGTGTTTGGTTGTGTAAAAATTAAGTAAAATATTTTTCATCAATTGGATAAAAATAAATTATCCTTAAATCTTCTGTAAGTTATTTTTCGAAATAAACCAGCTCCCTGCTATTACAATTCTCACTGTTCAGTTTCCTCAGTCGTTAGTTATGACTCGCGTTCAATCCTAATAATCTCACATCTTTCTACCGTTTAAGCTCATCTCTGTCTCTATACTATTTTGTTGATTTTTGAAAATATTTTCAAATGGCAATTAAACACCAAAAATAAAAGTTTAAAATTTATTTTCTGAAAAAAATATTTTACATGAAAAGTATTTTATATTGTAAAACATTTTACATCAAACAAACGGAGCCTTATATTAAAGAAAAATTTGGGAAAAAGCCTATGGACTTTCACTCCAGTGTCCGATAGATCTACAAACTTCAATAAATATTAATTAAGCCTCTAAATTTTAGTACAAGAATTTTTTAATTACTGTTACAATTACACCGTCAATTTCTTAACAGAGGATGCTTACGTTGCACCAAGGCTCTGCTTTCGCTATACTAGGGTGGAGTATCATCTTTCGTCTGCCTCATTTCTCGCTTCCATTCCTCCCTCGTCATCTGAGCATGATGGCTGATTTTTAGATGCAACTCCATTGCTCATCAAGATAATGACAACCCATTGATGTGAGAGAAAGAAAGACCAACGAACAAGAAAATTGGACACACAAAAAGTACTAAAAAAATTCAGAGATTAAAACAAATGATACTCCTATGATGTCGAATTAGAAGCACCCATGTGGCTCTAAAAGCATGTATACAAGAGTCGCTATAGGCACATAATTAGATAAAGTAGAGAGATTATCCCCAAAATCTAACATGCAGCAGAGTAGCAAAACATCAAGCTAAAATACATTTACTTCAATAGCTCGGTATAAATAGCTATGCATTGTTGATAAGCAATATGCTTTTTTATTATTTTCCCGGTCAACTCTCTCTCTCTTCTGCCTTCTCTCTCTCTCTCAATATTTTATAGTATATTGTGAAGACAAAGATGATAATGGAGAATATTGGTGTGGGATTGAGAGAAATTTGATCGGATAAAATGAAAAAGTGAACTTTTTGGTAGGTAAAATACCATTTGCTTAATGTACATGCTCTAATGAGTGGAAACCGCAATGCTTCTAGGTTTTGCTCTCCCTAAATCTCTCTACTCTTTTCTCTCCTCTAGCTTTACTTTTCCTGCAATTATTTGCAAACTATTCCCATCTAGGTTTTTTCCAGATCTCTCATTTCAGATTCAAGATCTTAACACGTTAAGTGATTGGAATTTGGTTGTAATTCATTTGATACGATGGAACTAGCTTGTGGGTACCTACCTAAGAAAAAATCAAATAGCTTGTGGGTACCGACCTAAGAAAAGATCAAATATAAAACAAATGAAAAGTGAAATAATATGATTCAATTCCGGCAGTAGTCACAACAACCTTTTGATTATATGAAGCTTCCAAGTCAAAGACTTTAAAAGTTATGAATGAAAGTCGTAAGCAGTGGCGTCTTGGCTAATGAACTGGGTTTTTGTGGGCTGCAAAATAGCCCAAACTATTATTAGAAGGATAAGGACAAAGAGGATAAAATTGAAAATAAGAAGTCAAATCAATCTTTAAATTGATGGTGTGTTTCAGTTTCTTAAAAAAAGAACTTTAAAAAAGAAAGATAATTTCAAGCTAAAAAATTTTACGTAAATAATTTTTCTACCAATATGGATCGTATTTGATAATCTCATTGGGATCTTTTAAACGATGCAAAAAAAATTAAAAAATTATTTTTTATTTTCATTATATTTGAACTTAAAATTACATTTTTTTTGAAAAAAATGTTTAAAAAGAATGGAAACGGTAAATTACTTGGCAATGACCCAGAAGCAAATTCCTGAAAAAATCGATAGATTGAAGAGATATGGACGATAGGATTGGGCCCGAAAAGGTATTAAATCGATTTAGTCGTGATGTGGGAAATATGAGAGAGAAGTAGGGATTGTGCTGAAGGAGTGGGCTAGGGTGTGTGGGATAGAAGAAGGGAGGAGAGAGAGAGGAGGAGGAGGAGGGAGAGGGTGGACAATGGACATGGCGGGGTGAGGAGTTGTGATCTCTGTGTTGATTTGTCAGAGAGAGAGTGGGACCAGTCCAATCAGCATTTTCAACTCACTTGAGTCACTTGACATTGTAAACGGAGAGCCTTGGGCGTGACGTAAGCATCCTCCGTTAAGAAATTAATGGAAATAGACGGCTTAATTAACATTTATTGAAGTTTAGGGGTCTATGCAACAACAATACTACATCCAACCACTACACCAACCACTACACCATTCACTATATTTTTTATAGGGCCCACCTTGAGTCCCAAAAAATACAGAAAAATGTTCATAAATTTTAAAATAATATATTATGGGGTTCTGTAAAAAATTAGCTTCAACAAATATCGATAAGTATTATTTCTTGATTTATAGGAGCGAAACTGTACAGTTAAACAGTTTTGTCCCTAAAAATCAAAAAATAATACTTACCGATATCTGTTTGAGCTGATTTTTTACAGTGCCCCATAAAATATTGTTCTAAAATTTATGGACATTTTTTTGTATTTTTTTGGAAGCCAGGATGAGTCCCACAAAAAACGTAGTGGATGAATGGTATGGTAATGTATATTCGAGTGAAAGTTCATACGCCTTTTATAGTATTCTCATTGACACCACGCATATAAGATGCAGATTTGCAATGAATGATTAGGAATATTTTACACTTTCACTTTCTCTGTGCATGGATGACACAACAAATATGAGAGTGATTGAGGTGTAGGACCCACCTCACAATTCCGCATAAATAATTAAAGTCGTTTCTTTTTTAATTGAATATATTCTTAAGGATCGTTATAAAAAATCAGGTCCATCACACATCTGTAAAGACTTGGTTAATTTATTCAATTTTAGTCTCTGCAAATATAGGTGCCAAAAAGTGAAACACGAAGTAATGTTATTACTGATATTAGATAAATTTAATTTTTTAAGAGAGAACCTTCAAATTTAAAAATAAAAATAATAACTAAATTCAAGTTTTTGAACACACTTTGGTTCCATCAATAGACAATAGGGAATCGAAGTGCAAGTAGTTTAACAATTTAGGATAAGCTTTTGTATTGGCTAACTGATTAAATGGGCTATAAGCCCATAGAAATACGAATTTTGAAACATGTCATTATTTCACATAGATTAACTAAAAGTTCATTTTGCAAAAATAACTTGTTTTAAATCAATAAGCTATAGACAAATTTTCTCAGGATAAACCCACCCTTATTTGCTTCAATTTTATTTCTTGAGCACTGCTATGGTAACTACATTTAGTGACCACGTTTTGAGCACCATGTGATATTTATTTATTTTTGTCATGAATTGTACTCCGCTACATATTTCTCTTATTTCATTCACATTTTAGCATAACGCTTATTCAAAAAACAAAAAAAAACAAATGAGAACGCATATAAATAAAGTCTATAAATTTCTTTTGGATACTGAATTGATATCACCAAGTCACCATCCAAATCTTTCAACTATGTTGTTGTACTGTAAACGAGTACCCCTTACAAGTTTGTGCAAGTTTTATTGAGAAGTTGACTCAAAGAAGAGAAAAACTTATTTACAAAGGGTTCTGTAAATAAATTTTTACAGAGCCAATCACGAGCATTCAAAAGTGTTTTGAACGGACCGGATCCTAATGAAACTCTTTTCCGAAATTTTCTTTATTAAAATCCGGATCATTAATTGTCAAGATGAATGATTGAGATTGCGTACCTCCATGAATAGGTGATTCACTATTGACTTTTGCATGTAAAACACTTCATACTATTTTCATTGCTTGGGTTATCCTTCGAGTTACTAGGCCCACAGCTTTGTATAATTTGAGTTACTCTAGCAAAAAGTAGGAAAATGGTGAGAAATGGGGAGGAAAGAAGAGCAAACCGCATAGGAGTCCAATAATTAACAACAAAATCAACTTGATATCCACATTAATTTTTCCAAAAAAACACCATCTCAAAAGCTAATTCCTTCCCTTGAAAAATCATAAAGATCAATACCAATATTCTGCCATCCAAACACCCTTATTTTCCCTATACCCAAAATCAACCCATCCTTACTCAACCTTGACCCGGAAGTGTTCATCCCTCTCCTTATCTCCAAACTTAGACACCACAATGTTCAGCACACCATTTTTCATCTCGGCTTTGATTTGATCACACTTGTAAAAAACCAACGGTAGATCAATCCTGGTGCTAAATCTCCAATCTCTCTGCCGGAAAACCCCCATCGCTGGAGTATCCATCGATTCTCATGTAGTTATGTGCCCCGCTGATGGACACGTTCTCTTTCCTAACTCCGGGCATGTACATCCGAATGTAAAAGCAGTCCTCTGTTTGCTTTACTTCCCAATGCCTTGGTAAGATGCCATGAATTGGGGTGCCAAATAATGGCGAGTCCATGAATTGGTCCATCATCTTCAGTCTCTGGCTGAGGATACTTTTTTTAGAGGAGAGGCTGAGCCTACTTCTATAAGAGGAGGTATTAAACACATCTGCAAAAAGGCATACCAATTTTTCTCAAAAAGTCCCCCGTTGAATACAGGCCAAAGGCTCAAATCAAAGAAAATCAACAAAACACGAACTACTCCACCGCAAAACGAAGAATCAGACTCCAAAAAAGCAAAACAGAAGTACGAAATAACACAAAAGAAATGATTGTCAAAAGCGAGTGAGGGCACATTCGTATCGGGGAATTAGAATACGAAATCTACGAAAGGCATATCGCTCGTTGAAGACGAGACATGGAACAATCAGAGGGTGTTCCACTTTTATAAAAAGTTCCTTTTTTTCGAACGGAGGTAATTTCAAACTCAAATATAATGTAAATGAAAATATTTTTTCAATTTTTTTTGCACCATTTAAAAGATCTTGATGAGATCTATCAAACAAGATCTATATTGGTAGGAAAATTATTTACGTAAACACATGATTTTTGAGCTTGAAATTATCTTCTTTTTCTAAAAGTTCCTTTTTCCGGAAACCAGAATTCCACCTCAGAAGGTCCAAATCGAAGAAAAACACAGAAGCATAGCAATGAGATGATAAAACTCATCTGGACCTCAACAAAATCGACTAAATAACAGGACAAATATACAGAGAAGAAACTTGCAAGAATAAAAACATAACCGAATGAAATTTCGACGGTGCACACATGCCAAATCAACAAAATACGAATTACTCCACAATTTAACATCGCCAAAAGAAGAATCAGCCCTCCAAAAGCAATAGAAGTACAAAATAACACAAAAGAAATCATCTTCAAAAGTGTGTAAATACATTTTTCGTACTGGGGAATAGAAAAACAAAATTTACGTACACGCATGATCACATACAAATGATCCGAGATCATTAATATTATAATAATTTTTCAAGTAACCCTTCAAAAAATTCATCTCCATCAGAGACATGCACGTGTTTGATCTAATCTTTCAAATTTTCATTCAAAATTCAGCAGGACACTAAATTCTAAGTGAAATGTGAATGAAAAATTGAAATATTGGTTCAAGCATCTACATTAATCTGATTGAACTGATTTTATTGAAGCACCACTCAAAAAATATTATAAAATTAGTAAAGGGTTTGGAATTTGGATGCCTCAGAGTGGGCTCCACACGCCAATGTATACCCAATCGGTTTCGATGCCCAAAGTATGTACTAATATTCACTCCGTCCCAATTTGTTTGCTCACATTTCCTTTTTGGACTGTTCTAAATTATTTGCAAATTTTCCAAATTAAAAATCACCAAAAGCCAAAGTTTCAATTTTTCCCCCTTTATATATATCACAACGAATTAAATTTAGTATTATAGTGTTGTGAAGGGTACTTATAATAATCTAAAGATTTTTCAACCTAAAACCACAATAAATTTGAAAAATTGTCATAATGAGCAAATAAATTGTGACAGTGGGAGTATTGGTTTTGTTTCATGTGGTTGGTGCTGGGTGTCTGACCTGTCACATATACTTTTTTTTGTTTGTTTGAGCTTCCATTAGAATAGTAAAAAAAATAATTATGCTATATACACGACAATTCAAACATAACACCTAACACAACCTTGAGTTTGATGTTATATTTGGATTATTGAGTACCTAGACTGTTGGAGAAAATATATGCAATAGGAATTTTCTGGTAGAATAACAAT
>BPLS01030932.1:35579-50983 GCA_019656275.1 Rhododendron kiyosumense | reverse complement strand
GAGGAATGAATTGTTATGCTATGGATAGATTGATATGGAATAGCTGATTATACATGTGATCTGCAGTTTGAGATTTTAGACATTAGCCGCTTAGGTATTCTCCACATCGCCATTGTTTACAGTGCTTTACTTTTGTTTTTCTTTCTGAATTGCGACAAATGTGATTGAATTTGTATAAATGGTTATAGCAAATTGGCTATACATGTGTATCTACATTGCAAATCCAATGCCACTGATGCAAAGCTGTGACGATAAGTGTGGGAAAAAAAAAAAAAAGAATTGTTATGCTCCGTAAAGTAGAGATGAAAGTAGCTGATTTGAGATGAGATCTGCAGTTTGAGATTTAGACATTAAGCTTACTAGAAGTCGGGGCACGGTGCAAAATTTTTAAAAGTGATGTTTGGCACCAACAAACGGAAACAAAACAATATCCAAATCGCATATGCATAAATAGTTATCCTGATGCGCAGATAACTTGCGTACAGCATACATTTACTATCGAATAGTTGAGATCAAGTCTTACCGGGACATATAGGTGAGATCATGCGATGAATTATGAATGCCCATAACTTGCAAACTAATACTTCCATTACAGAAGACTGCCAGCAAATAGTTCTCTCCTTTGTGATCTCATTCCTCCTCTATTCAAATGCATTTTTTTTTCTGTATCTATTAGTTAATCCAGTATACCTCTATCGTGCTCAAGGAAAGGGTGGGGAAGCAGTTATGCAATTGAGAATTGAGGGCACTCGAATTTAGGAAAAAAACTGTCAAACATGGGGAAGATAGTGTCTTGTAGTTAGTTACCATAATTGACCTTATGTACTCTAATATTTTACTGCCTATTGACACATGTTGGCCGTTAAGGTTGTGGGTATTTGTGGTATTCAAAGTGTGAGCCAGCCTCAGAAAAAAGTTCACACCAATTTAGTGCTCTCCCTTTATGTTGTCTATTAGGATAGATTGTAATTTGGAATGCAGATCTGGAATCCCTCCCTCCCCAATGACATAAATTTCTCCCATACATAATGTACGCACAGGATACTATTTGAAGAATGGATGTTGAAAGGTTGTACCGCTTCCATTGGAGTTATATTCGTTTCAATTGTTTATCATCTTGGACATTCTAATTGAACTGTACTAGGAACATGGTTTATCTCCGTAAGAGAATAGAACGCGAGGCATTAACTTGAATTGTTTACTGTCTGCAGGCGGAGGGATCTTCAGCAGAATCTATTGCCACCATAGCTAAAGTGGATACCGTCAAGAGAAGAATGGAAGCCGCTTATGAAACATTGCAGGTAGACTAATTGGCAGTAACAATTCTCAAGTTTATCATCTTGCCAAGTGACATTTGTGCTTCAAGTACTTTTTTTTGTTGTTGTTGTGTTCTTCTATAAACAGGATGCTGCTGGATTAACCCAACTAAGTTCGACCGTTGAGGATGTCTTTGCTAGTGGTGACCTTCCTCGTGCTGCAGAAACCTTGGCAAACATGAGGCATTGCTTGTCTGCAGTTGGCGAGGCAATTATTTATTTAAACTAAATCGTGTTGAATGCACTAAGTTCATTATCCATAACATTTAGGGTTGACTAAGATGGAACCCATCCTTTTCAGGTTGCTGAATTTGCAAATGTTAGGAAGCAGCTTGAAGTCTTAGAGGATAGACTGGACACAATGGTTCAGCCTCGTTTAACAGATGCTTTATCAAATCGCAAGGTTTTTTTTTTAAGAGTCTTGTGTAACCATTGGCCACGTTCTGATAATCTTCAGCAGCTCAGTTCACCATTTTTTTTCTTGACATTTACACGAGTAAATTTCCTGAAATATCTATTCCCTGTTCTTGATTCTAGGTTGATGTTGCTCAAGATTTGCGGGGAATTCTTATTCGAATTGGAAGGTTCAAATCTTTAGAGCAGCACTATACCAAAGTTCACTTAAGACCTATAAAGCAGCTATGGGAAGACTATGGCTCACAACAACGAGCTATTAAGCTTGGAAGTGAGAAAAACGAACTTGAAAGGGTATCAAATAGTCATGGTTTTTCGTCAAGCTTGCCATCAGTTTCATTCTCCAGTTGGCTGCCCAGTTTTTATGATGAATTACTGCTTTATTTGGAACAAGAATGGAAGTGGTAAAGTTTAGATCTTAGTTCCTGCTTTTACATTCCTCTCATTGGCAAGATAGAAACAGAGGCTATAAGATTTTTAACCGGACGATTGCATGCTAATACTGCTGTTGACTTGGGCAGCCATTAAACTGAAACAGTAAGTGTACATTATGGGAAATAAGATTCCGTTATTCTATAAAATACCCTTTTATATAGGAGAACTGGTCAGAAGGCCAATAGCTGCTTCTGAGCCAGTTTTCTTCCCTTGCGAAGGAATTGAAAAAAAGAAAAGAGGAAAGAGAAGAAAGGAAAATGAAATATCAGGCTTTACTGTGCAAACTGAAAAGACCCTCAGGGTTCTGGGATTGATATCTATGTATGCATGTATGGGTGTTCTTGTTTCATAAATTCAAATGGAAGTTCATCTTGTCACATATAAACAGCATAATTATGTGCCAAACCATGTCTGTTTAATCTGATTCGTAATTTGAGGTCGAACATCTGTTGCAAGGGAAATAACTGTGATATTTGCACAATATACTTGACTATGGTATGTCAATTCTTAGGGAATGTACTTATATTTAGCTTACCATGATGAAAATGTGATTTGCATCCCAACTGTTTTCATTTTATCTGCAGAGATATGTAGATCTTAAATCTTATGCAAATACAGTAATTGCTGGATAAATTTGCTCTTGCATGACCTAGGTATACGGATTATGAGCCAAACATGCCAAACAATGTGTCAACCTAAGATTGTTTATTCACTTAGAGAGCAAAAAGCAACGGAGAAGAAAATCATCGAACTAGATTAGCTAAGATTTTCATTTTCTCTACAGCAGAACTTAATCGCAATTTTCATCTGCAGGTGTATGGTTGCTTTTCCAGATGATTATAAGACTCTTGTCCCTAAGGTTCTAATAGAGACCATGGCAACGGTTGGTGCAAGTTTCTTATCCCGTATTAACCTTGCTACTGGAGATGTTGTTCCCGAAACAAGAGGATTGGCTAAAGGTGGAACTTTAGATTTCTTCAGGAGTTCTTATGGAGAAGCACTGGTTTCTTTTACACATTATTTGTTGTTCTGCTTAATTTGATGGCCATAAGGCATTGCACTCTAAATCATCCTGCTTCTACATATTACTATCATTTATGGAAGTGCAGTTATTTACATGTTTGTTTTTTGGGGATTTAAGTACCCATATGCAATGTTGGATTCTACGTGCTACAACATTCCGGAAACTGTTAGCAATTTGAACTACCAATTCTATTATCTTAAAACAGGACTTTGTACCCATGTTTTGCTACCAGTCATAGAACATAGCTGCATAAGTGGTTACTTTTTGATTATCAAATATAAATCGTTGCCTGATCAATTACGATACAAGAATACCAAATCATTAGCTGATAAATTACAAATCAAATAATATCACCTTTCTCACTAATGCATGACAAGAATAAAGAATTAGGGTTGAACTATGTGTTCAGGTTTCATCTATAAGATGTGGAGATGTTTCCAACTTTTCCTTAGGAATCAGCTTTTCATTTCTTTCCAATCTCATATGGTCCCTTGGTGGACAACAAATGGTATTCTCTCTTTGGTGTTTTTCAGAAATTCATTGTTGTTCTTATTATGTTAGGTCCAATAGACAACGTAGTATATTCTTCAATCACATTGGATACCTTGTACATTACCCTGGCAAGGTACCAAGTGACTGAGCCTACTTTACACCTGGTTGTGTAAATGTCTGTAGGGCTGGCTAATTTTGCAGGTTTAATGTGATGAAGCTATTTGCGGGTTATGCTGCTGAACTTGGCTCCTTCTAGTTTGCACCTTTTGATTCTTAGTATATTCTATTGCATATGTTTAAGATCACTGTCTGAGTTCAATTGGTTTTTACATGCATGGTTGAACGGCCAACATCACTCCTTTGTTTTCCTGGGTTAACATGTTGGAAGATGTTGATGAACAATGGTGTCTTTGTTGGTTTTCCTTATACGACCTTTTGTTTTCATCTGTATAATGTTATCTGTTCTAAATGATCTGGAACCTGAGACTCGGAGTCGGTTTATCTGATGGTGAATCTGACCATTGTTTTCATTTCCGTTTTCCAGGAGTGCTGGATATCTTATCGGGGGATATGCCAAAGGGTATTAAAGTTCAGACTAGGCATCTCGAAGCTCTGATTGAACTACACAATATGACAGGGGCTTTTGCGAGGAATATTCAACACCTGTTTTCAGAATCTGATATCCATGTTTTAGTGGATACACTGAAGGCTGTATACTTCCCATACGAATCTTTTAAGAAAAAGTAAGTACATGTATGCCAGAGGCCTGCATTCCTCTTTTGGAATTTTTTCCCCTTTTCTATTAGTCCTCATTGATATTTTCTTATCATTGTTATTAGCTAATACGGAAGAGCTTCTTACTTATGATTTTTTGTATATGTACATTACACATATATGAGTGTGTGTACAATGTACCCGCCATTACACATGTATATATGTATGTAAACATGCACATGTGTGTGTGGCACTGTGGGTACCCACACTTGCACATCTGTATATTTATATGTACGTATTTAGAGATTCAAAAATTTATTTAGCTTGCATGCAAGTAATTTGTCAGTAGGGATATGATACGTTTCCTTTCGCATTAGGAAGTTTACTTTAAGTTGGTCATATGCTAGAAATGCAGCCTAGCAGCTAAAGAAAGTTTGTTGAGTGGCTACTCTGCGAAATTGTGTTTTGATACTTTGACTGTAGCAAATCATTTGATATGATCAGTAAAGTTGTCTGAAGTTTCTGTAAAAAGACGTTGAACATGACTGGGAATCTAAATTGAGAAAATTATATCAACACATATAGGCAGCACTAGGGCCATGATGATTTAGATAGTTTATGCAAATGCCGTCAAAACACAAATGCCGTCAAAACATGAAAGTGGAGATATTTGACTTGCCCAAACCAGTCTGCTGCAGGAGGTAGTGATTCCCCTTATCTATGCCTGGGGAGACTTGCTTTCATGCAAAGATTACAGTTTTGACTATAAATGCAACTAGGATACGCCCGAGCTTTGTGCACATCACCCTATGAGCTGCACCTAGCTAACTCAGTTGGTATAAGTTCATTTCAGCTATTCACTGCTAGATCTTGGACATTTATGGAGTCTTTGTTGCCATTCTTTACGGGGTCAAGTGATTAACCCCATGCACTTGAAAATGTTTGTTTTTATGTTTTTTAATCTTATTATGCATTCAGTTTTTTGGTATCTTCTTTTCTGTTTCTTTAATTGACTTGAGTGTGTCCTGGTTTCTCCCTCTGGTCTATAACTTTACCTGTGCTCTAGGTACGGACAGATGGAGCGTCTTATCCTATCAGCTGAGATCGCTGGAGTAGATCTTAGGGGAGCTGTTGTGCGTGGCATTGGAGCCCAAGGAGTTGAACTTAGTGAAACAGTTCGAAGAATGGAAGAATCTATTCCACAGGTCATTCTTCTTCTTGAAGCCGCTGTAGAGAGATGCATCAGCTTTACTGGGGGGTCTGAAGCAGATGAGCTCATTCTTGGCCTTGATGATGTAATGCTACAGTACATTTCCACCCTACAAGACACATTAAAATCACTTAGAGCCATATGTGGAGTGGATATTACTGGTGATGGCGTTGGTTCAAAGAAGGAAACCGGATATTTGGACAAAAAGGAAGGAGCTCATGGTTCTCGTAAAGCTGACTTGATCTCAAACGAGGAGGAGTGGTCAATGGTTCAAGGTGCACTGCAGATCCTTACAGTGTCAGATTGTTTAACTAGCAGATCCTCAGTCTTTGAAGCTTCATTGAGGGCTACTCTTGCTAGACTCAGCACAAGCTTGTCACTTTCAGTATTTGGGTCTAGTCTGGACCAAAACCGTTCCCACACCACCAGCGGTGATGGGAGTGCGGAATTGTCTTTGGCCACCTTGGATGTGGCAACTGTACGGCTTCTTGATGCTCCTGAAAAGGCCCGGAAACTCTTCAGTCTTTTGGACCAGGCAAGTGAAAGTAGTAGTTGTGTATTTACGTTTCCTCATTTATTTGTTTGCTTCTCATTTCTCTGGAGACGAGAGAGAGGGATAGAGTGATCTCATTTCTCCATCATTAAGATAAGAATTCATCTGGGTACCACTAGAAGAGTGTAATTAAGTTAACTTGAATCCACCCTGCATGAATACAGAGAGTCCCCTGTTGGGGGGAGTCCTGTAGCTGAAGTAGGTAGCACATGATTTAAAGTTGAAAGGTACATAAATTGAAGTTCCGATACCAAAACAATGACTTGATTCCCAATTCAATAATGAATCCATCAAAGTATATTCCTCCTCCCAAGCTCTATTGCAGTGTAGGTGTATATATTTAAATATAGTTATGTGAAATCCTTTAGAAGTTGAAGACAACTCTGTTATTGCGTGAAACAGGACTTAGTAATGAGTTCAAAAATCTAGGCTGAGTGGTTTGGTTAACATTGAGAATTTTCCTTGCTGGTGGAATTTTTCCACAACCAACCTTTCCACTTAAGTTTTCTTTACTGAATTGTTTCAAAGTTGCAAAGTTATCTATATCTATATTATAAAATAGAGCAGTTTTTTGTAACCCAACACCCTCTACAACCATTGGATCGAATTTTCAATAAATCATATCCATTCAATTGAGAGCATACTTCCTAATATAAACCTCCTATTATGACTGGTAAATTTTTTCAATTGATTTCTTTTAGGTTGTTTCTTTAAAAAACTTGATTATTTTTTTTATTTTAAATCAACTCAATAATTGATTTCTGTCTAAAGTTGATTCCCTTACATTCAATTCAATATTTGCTTTTAATTTGTTTCCTTTTAGGTTGATTTCCCTAGGGTCATATACGAAAAGAAAATAACATGGTATTGGGTTTGAATTTGTTGGCTCAAATTTATGTGATTTGGATGATCATTGGTAATGTCGTATACACGGATTATATGTTATCCTTCATATTATAAAATTAAAAATAGCGACGAGGGATCGAAAATAAACACTTTTTACGATAAAAAAATTTTTTGTGCTCAAAACGCATTGCTTTGTGCCTTTAGGCACGGGCAATCCCTAGTGCCATAATAGTTAAAGATTCAAATTTCCGATGCTTGTCCTTGAGTAGCTTCCTGGTTCTCAAGTAATAGTGATCCTCAGGTATTCAGGAAATTTGCTTATAATGAGGATTTCATCACGATGTGACAAACTGCAAGCATATTTTCAGTGTTGATCCAATTTGCATGAATTATTGTTTCCAACTAATAGCTGCATGCCTTTTTATAATGGTGAGTATATCAAGATACGTATTGCTTGGTGTGCTTCAGCCATAGCAACCTAAGAAAATTTGAAAACTGTTAAAGCATCCAACTCAAGACCAATTGGCGATGAGTGGAGAGGCCCCCTAAGCTCATATACTAGTTTTGGGGGTTATAATCAATGAATGTGGGACAAGCTCTAATAAAAACGAAGTCTGATGGTGCTTAATTTTGAGCTGAACACTTGTAACTTGTAAGGCAGACTTGCAACTTATATGCCACTCTTACGGTAAATGATCAAAATCTCTCTCATTCGTTTCTATATTTTATTCTGACTTTTAATAAAAAAATGTTCAAAATCTCTCTCAGTGATATTTTTTTTTTTTTTGTGTGTCAGTCTTTTAACTCCTCAATAGCTTTCCTGGATCCAACATCTTTTCTCCTCCCAAACAACTGGTTTTATTTTGGCTATGCTTTTCATGTGAGGTTAAATGTTATCTCTTACCTATATATGTGTTGCGTTGTGCATTCTACTTTGTATCTATTGATACATCTTTACCCTTGTCTTGCAGTCGAAGGATCCCCGATTTCATGCACTTCCACTTGCATCTCAGCGAGTTGCAGCATTTGCGGAGAAGGTGAATGAACTTGTTTATGATGTACTCATTTCCAAAGTACGGCAACGGCTGAGTGACGTGTCTCGATTGCCAATCTGGTCTTCAGTCGAAGAAACTAGTGCTCACCCTCTTCCTAGCTTTAGTGCATACCCTCAGTCCTATGTGACCAGCGTTGGAGAATATCTTCTTACGCTACCCCAACAGTTAGAGCCACTTGCTGAGGGCATTTCAAATAGTGATGCAAACGTCGATGAAGCACAATTCTTTGCAACTGAATGGATGTTCAAGGTAAACCACCTTACGCTTCATTGGATAGCGTTGAATCTTATTATTATACATTTAACGGATAAGTGTCAACAATGGGGAGGCATTTCACAACAGGCTTTCAATTTATCTTTGTAGCATCCATTAAGCTGAAGATAACTAGTTGTTTCTTGTCTTTTTTTTCCCCAAAAAAGGTTGCGGAGGGTGCAACAGCTCTTTACATGGAGCAGCTGCGGGGGATTCAGTATATAACAGATCGCGGTGCACTACAACTCTCTGCTGATATCGACTACTTAAGTAATGTGCTTTCTGCACTTTCGATGCCTATTCCTCCAATCCTCGCCACATTCCAGACCTGCCTTTCAACCCCTAGAGAGCAGCTGAAGGATCTTCTCACCACAGATTCTGGTAATCAGATCGATGTTCCTACGGCCAATCTTGTCTGCAAGATGCGGCGGGTGAAATTAGAACAATAATCGTTTACCGTCAAGTTTTTCACTGAGTTTGACAAAATAGGTAACATAATCAGCTAAATATATTACGTGCATGTATTTTTTCTTCCTCCATAACTTTCATATGTTAACAATGTAAGGTAGGCATAAGCTGAGATTTTCTGAATACGGAAGCAGTTAGAAAGTGTTCTTCGTACATTTTGGCAATTTAACGGAATGTAAAATGTGAAAGCAAGCGAGGATTTGCTGCAAGAAATCCAAGATTGAGAGAGAGAGAGAGAGAGAGAGAGAGAGAGGGAGAGAGAGAAGGGTTTTTCGCAGCTAAAATGGATTGCAATTTGTTTACAGAGAGGCCGTGGATAAGGAAAACAAGGGTCGGAATTGGGCCATCCTCCCATTCTTAGGGGTGTTAGGTTGCCTAGATATGCTGGTTCTACTGTCGGGTTAAATCTCCTCTTCAAGCGGTCCAGCTCCCCTCCAATCCCACCAATCTTTCAAATGACTTGGAGAGAATTTTTTTTTTTGTGTGCCCACTACAATGATTGAAGGTGCCGTTCCGCTTTCTTTTTAAACATTCCTTTTCAAAAAGAAAGTAATTTCAAGTTCAAATATAATGAAAATGAAAATGAAAAATAATTTTTTAATTTTTTTTACATCATTTAAAAGATTTCAATGAAATTTATCAAATAAGATCTATATTTGTTGAAAAATTATTTGCATAAATATATGATTTTTTAGCTTGAAATTACCTTCTTTTTTTAAGAAACCAGACTCATTCATATTTTGAACCCATCAAATACATTAAGCATGTTAAAAATCAAGTTGATCACATGCCGTTTGATATAATTTCGGAACACATTTATCTTGCAAAAAATGTCTGAAATGGGTTTTGATCAAGTCTTGCAATCTTATATTTTGCAAGTTATATGAGTTCCGAAATCACATCAAATATTTTCCAATCAGCAGTGAACCTCGAAAGAATCCTTTTTGGTCTAAAATTGTACCTCTCCAATCTATTTGAAGGATTGGAGAGGAGCTGGAGTCGTGCTTGGATACCCCTCAGCTAGATTTGGGGTAATTAATTTTCTTTAGGGTGTAAGGCAAGAAAAAGAAAAAAAAACAGTTTCACAGAGATAATGATGTGGCATTAACTGTCCCCACATTCTGATTCACACATGAATATATACATACATATGCATACACGGAAAATGGGGATGCTGCCGAGCCTCCCGCTCTACACCATGTAGGAAAATTAATCTGGTCGTTCATCTCGGTTCGGATGGCTTAGAATGAATCCGAACACATACAAATCTAAATTGTCTATCACTCGGTTAAGATCCAAGCCATCGATTGCCAAAATGAATAGTCATATTAACCGCTCTATGCGCGCTCTACCGGAAAATGCTAGGCAGCATACCTATTCCCCACACACATTTGTGTGCGCGCGCGTAGTTATTATCTTCTTGTTTCTCGGGTACTGATAGTCTGATACCACTAATTTCAAGAAGATACACCTTTGGCAGCATTCATTAATGAGTAGCTAGTAAACTATTAAGAGAAGGAAGAAAAATGCATAGGTGGCCAAAGAAGACTACTCTTCTTGCTCAAGACAAAACTACTGATTAGAAGCAAGAGAGAAACAACAAGGTCCAACCATACATCCCCCTAATATTATCCGAACCCCTTCTCAATATTTTGTGGCTCTGCTTCCATTTTTCCAACCCATACACACCAAAACCCTACCCCCCCAATGCCAAAGTTCCCTTCACAAGCTTCATAGCAATACCTCTTTTTCCCAACTCAAAACCATGAGCAATGACTCAGTGGACAAGCTGGTCATCTTCCTGGCAAAGAGGGATGGCATTGACAAGCTAGTCAAGACCTTCCAATACCTCTCCAAGCTCTTCCACTGGCACGCCGAGTCGACTCGACCTGGACTTGCCCAGCGCGCCAAGCAATGGGAAGTGGCATCCGGCCTCAGCCGGAAAGCCTTCCGGACTGGCCGGTTCCTCACCGGATTCAACGCCATCCGGCGGAACCCGGGATCCACGCCGACCTTCCGGTTTCTCTCCGTCCTTTCCAACGCAGGGGAGATGGTCTACTTCTTCTTTGACCACTTTCTTTGGGTGTCGAGAATTGGAGTCTTGGACGCACACTTAGCAAAGAAAATGAGCTTCATTTCGGCATTTGGTGAGGCTTTTGGCTACATATTCTTCATCATCTCGGATTTTATTCTCATCAGAGAGGGGATTGAGGCAGAGAGAGAGATTGTTGGTTCAACAGAAAAATCAACAGAAGGAGACGATAAAATTGGGAAAATAAGAGGAGAGAGAATCATGAGGTTGATGGCAGTGGCTGCAAATTTAGCAGATTTGGTGATTGCAGTGGCAGATGTTGAACCAAACCCATTTTGTAACCATGCTGTGACTCTTGGAATAAGTGGTTTGGTCTCTGCATGGGCTGGTTGGTATAGGAATTGGCCTTCATGAAGAAAATCCGACGGATCGAAATGTAAAAGGAATTTCCACAAAAATTACTAATCTCTGTTTTGTCTACCAAATCAAGAAGTAAATGGATGTTGTTTTGATACTTGTTGTGAGTTTTTTTTTTTTTTTTGTCTTGCGTGCATAATGCATATCCTTAATCCTTTAATTGGGAAATCTTTGTAGTATCTTATTATTGATATGATTCATACCAGTGTGCATACTTTAAGTCACATATTGCTTTGACGGGAAAGAAAAAGGGAGCGCGAGCGTTTATAAAAATTCCGATCTACTAAAATTCGCAAGAGCGAGAATTCTAAAAACGGGAGCAGAGGGTCTTATCAGAGGATTATTTCACCTAGGTGCAAATTGCTATATATACATCACTGAGTCTTAAACCCATGGGATTGGCCCAGTGGCCTAGTCTGCGGCTTAGGAGTATTCTTCCTCCTAATTAAGGTGTTGGATTAAAAACTAGCTCCATGGTGCAACCAACTCTTGTAGGGTCAGTCTATACAAGACTTTTCGCCTGGCATTAATCAGATCTAGTGGACAGACGGTCCTCAAAACCCTTTAGATAGTGTTGCTCATTGGATAGAATTTGAAATTAACATTTTGACCTTCTAAAGAAATGACCATTCACCTAAACTTTTTGTGAAATTTTTCTGTGGATGTTCATCAGAAATTCCTCTTGATTGATTGCATCCAGCTGGCCAGCTAGGCACCAATCATCATCAGTATACTAAAGATAGTTGGTTGATGAAATTGGAGTGAGTTGATTTATTTGTTATGCCATTGCATTGATCAAGTAATTGGTTGAGATTCAGATCCGATCATTCGTCTTGTCTTTAGTATCCAATTTAAACCTACCATGTTAGAGCATCTCCAATGGCCTCAAACTCATTCTAGGCAAAATGCTTAACAAAAAGTGCAAATTTCTACTTTGTCTAGCCACCAAATAAGTCCACCAGCCAACAGCCTAGGCAAATCTCTATTCAAAATCCAAAACTCTGTTTTTAAAAAAAATAAAATATCACAAACCCACCTTCCGGGCGGTCGGCCGGTTAACCAACCAGAAAACCCATCCATTCAGGCCATGGATTTAGGCCATTACAAATCGGATAATCCATCCACAAAGTCGGCAAACCCAGAAACTATAACACACACTCTCTCTCTATGAAATCGCAAAACCCAGATGGAACCCAACGATGTTACACCGCCGTCGCCGAAATCGGAAACCCCAAGCAATTTTTTTGCCGCCGCCATCGAGGAGTTGTTTGTTTCCACTGCCGTCGAGTTCGATTTTGCAACTGCTGGAGTTCGATTTTTCCGTCGTCCGGCTCTGAAGTTGCAGAAACAAAGGGAAAAAGAGTAAAATAATCCTTGGCTAGTGAACCGTACCTCGCTCTTTCGAGCGAGGTACTGTAGCTCCCAATAAAAACGACGAGGGGAGAGCGAGTCTGCTGGATAAGGGTCTTTGATGGTTTACCTCGCCTCTAAGGCAAAAATGACTAGGCGAGGAGGAGGAGAGGAGGCTATTGGAAATGCTCTTACGTGTACGGTAAAACTCCATGGCCTTTTTTGATGAACACACAATGAAGTAAATAATGGAGTATTTTTTAACAAGAAAACAAAAATGAAAATTGAAGGTTGAACTGGCTTCATCCTGCCCATGTAAAACCCAGATAAAAGTTGAGCAAATGCAAATTGGATGCAAATATATAGTCGAGTAAAGGCATCTTAGCATCATAAGTAAAAGAGTCGTAAATAGGAGAGTGAGAAAATGACCTTCCCAAATTTTTCGGGGAAAAACTATTTTTTTCTTGTTTGGTTTTTTTTCTATATGAGACAAAATTTATGTACTAAATTCAAAATGTAAATCATATACTTACATTACACAACGGCACAACGGCACAAGTAACAAAAATAATAACCTCGAGCAAAATAGGAAATTTACCATATGCAATTAAAACTATATATGCACACACAAAACAAAACAAAAAAAAAAGTTTTCTAGAATCACCCCTACTCTCTCACCGCGGTTTTCAACGAATAAGTTCTTTCACTCTCATCCCTTTATATCTTTCTCTATCATTCTAACTTGTGGAGGGTTGTACTGACTCTTGTCTCTTGTCTCTCTCTCTCTCTCTCTAAATAACAGCTCTCTCTAGTTCCTGAAAACCCTAGCCGCCACTTGGGGGGAGGAGGCCTCCGCCTCTCTCTCCCTCCTCCCTCCCTCACCCTCATCGCCTCGTAGTCACCAGCTGTTTTGGCTTCCTGTGCTCCCAATTTGGGGGCATTAATTTGTTGCTTTGGCCCGGCGTGGTTCCCCCTTGCGACGGCTTGTCTGGTGACTAGTGGTGCTCCACAGTCCGACATCCAGCACGACGTTCAAGGACCTCGGGGCCGACGTTGTGGTAATAAAGTGTGCGGTTGGGGGTGGGTTTTTTCCCTTCGTTTTCTACCTGTCTAAGTTCGGTAGTCTTCCAATATAGGTCCTCCTAGATTCGGCCTGTGCTGGTCTAGGTTTCCCCCAGGTCCAGCGGTTGGGTGGTGGGCAGAATAAGTTAGTTAGGGTTTTGGTGTTTGGTCGGATTTGAGGGTTGCTGTGGTCGGCGGCTGTACTGGTGGTGTTTTCTGGGGGTTGTCTGGCAGCGGCAGCAGCAGTGGTGCAGGTTTTAGGGGTCTTCAGAAGTGCCTCTGGTTTAGTTGCGCTCGATTGTTTTTTCCTCTGTTTTGGGCCGTCAACGGCAGTGCTGGTGTGAAGGAGCGTCTAGTCTTTGGCTGTCGTGGTCGCTTGGACCTGTCGGAGTTTTTTCGGCGTTGCCTCGGTCCCTGTGCCCTGAGTTTCGCGTGGTTGCAAAGGCTTGCCATGGAGTCTCCTTGGAGTTTCTCCTGAATGGTCCTTGTTCTAATTCGGCCGGCGACCGTGTGGTCTGTGACGTCTGTCCATGGGAGCAGATTTCTCCATTTACGCTTGTATTCTGTTGTTGTTTCGATTACATCTATTTCTTGTTGTGTAATGGTTTCTACCGAGTTTTCGTTTGATTTCTCTCTGCCATATCTCGGACGGAATTCTCATATCGGTACCTAGTGTTAATTTGCTTTTGCAAGGTGTCCTAGGGTCCCGGATTAAGTAGTTTGGTGCACTCTTATATTTTGTGATGTAATCTTTGCCTTCAAGCTTGAATGAAATTGACTGATTAAAAAAAAAAATCTTCCTCTATCCACTTATTACCAAAACAAAACAAAAAATTGTTGATTTTGCCACTCCCTTTTTTGTTAACACCACTCTCCTACAAGTGTATTTTTAGTGCAAAAATACACTTGCAGAAAAGTAGCGTTAACAAAAAAGAAGTTGCAAAATCATTCAAAAGAATATTTCCATCAAACATTTTACTAGGAAACAACGGGGAAGTTTCCTTTGTTGACATGGCAATAGTCGATTGGGCGTTGGCTGAAGTTTCTTTTACGCGGGAGTAAAGTAAACCATCCAAGGATCAACAAAAAAAAAAGAAGTAAACCGTTCTTTTTTTGAACAGAATTTCATTGAAAGTAAACCATTCAGTAAAGGTTTTTTACGCGTATGAAGTGGGGTCCACTACCGTCTTTCGTTCGTTGAATCGAGTGGGGTCCACGGCGGATGTTTGCTCCGGAAACGGTAATCCAGCTCTCTCTGTAGCAACGACTTCCAGTGGAAAATTTTCAGAAACTCTCACTCTTATGGCTATATATAAAGACTAAAGAGTAACCTTCTCAAAACTCACACATTGGAGTATTAATTTCCTCTGTTGTTGTTACTGTGGAGTTATAGCGATCGATCACCGTCGAGATTGCATTTGGTTCTGTTTTTGAAAGGTACGATCGAGTTCCCTTTTGATTATTGAACTTGAGATAAGAATTTCGATTCACGAGCTAGCTAGATCTAATTCGGAGTGGTTTTGTTTTTGACGATCGATCGATTGTGTTTTTGGTTGATCAAAAACTGCGGAGTGTTGTATCAGATGGAAGAAGGCGGTGTACAGGTGCGTTATGTGAAGCTGACCAGAAAACAGGCGGAGGTTATTAGGCCTGGTGAACTCAATCAGCCCATTCACGTTCCTCAGGTCTCTCTCTCTCTCTCTCTCTCTCTCTCTCTCTGTTCTATACATGCATATGTGAATGTGTATATATCTATGGCTACGT
>BPLS01030932.1:0-20579 GCA_019656275.1 Rhododendron kiyosumense | reverse complement strand
ATTAGTACTTCAAATTTAAAAAGTCAAGATAAAATGAACCTAAACGCGTGAAAATTCAATTTTTTCAAACTTTTTCCGCCTGTAGTAAATTGTTTGGGATTTTCAGATTTAAATTTCTATTTTTACATTTTGTTCGTCAATACAAATAATTTAATCTAACAAACGTGACGTGAATTTGACCCAAAAAATCTGAAAAAAAATGACCAAAAAGACAGTCGAATAAAACCGATTTTTTTGACCAAACACACTTTAATTCCGTAACTTCGAAGTAGTGGTCGAACAATAGAAGAATGCTAGTATTTGATTAGTAAAATACTAAAAGTGTTTGGGATGGATGTTGCAGGGAAAATGGTGCCAGACGCTGCAATTGATCCATCTAGTCTGATTGTGAATGCCATTGCAAACGCATTTTCATTGGCAGTGGCCGTATACATTTCGGCCAATATTTCCGGTGGCCACGTGAATCCGGCTGTCACGTTTGGGATGGCGGTTGGGGGCCACATCAGCGTCCCGGTGGCTATTTTCTACTGGATTTCGCAGTTGATTGCCTCTGTTATGGCTTGTCTTCTCTTGAAAGTAACCACAGTCTCACAGGTATGAAATGGAAAAAAAATGCTTTTTAGAGATGGTGTTCTGAGCAATTACGTGCTCAAAGAAAATAGAGCAGACGTTATTACGAATAGCGATTGCGCATTAAAAATACAGGACTCTATTAAGTGGTAACACAATGTATAGAGTCTAAACCTACCCGGTGTTAAGGCAGACTCGTAGCATTCCACTATTATGGTATCTCTTGGTACCAATGAAATCCTAAGAAGAAGCATTTAGGAAATTTGTCCCATTGTTGTTGTTTTTGTTAACTTTCATCTCTTTATTACAACGTTAAAAACTAAAGAAATTTGGATATAAAATAGAAGGAATGTCCCATCTGATCATTTCTGATAGCCGAAGTTAATTGATTATATATAACCATGTTGTTCTTAACCATAAATTTTGCACATTGCAGCACGTTCCAACCCACGGGATTCCACAAGAGATGACCGGGTTTGGAGCATCCGTGTTGGAAGGGGTGATGACATTTGCCTTGGTATACACTGTTTATGCAGCCGGTGACCCGAGACGTGGTCCACTGGGAGCCATTGGACCGTTGGCAATCGGGTTCATTTCAGGAGCCAACGTACTGGCATCCGGGCCGTTTACTGGTGGGTCGATGAACCCTGCTACCTCATTTGGGTCTGCTCTTGTCGGCGGCAGTTTCAAGAACCATGCAGTCTATTGGGTCGGACCATTGATCGGATCGGCACTTGCGAGTATCCTATATGACAATGTGGTGTTCCCTATTCAAGTGCCGGCTATTGCAGATAGGGTTGGGGTTTAAACATAGGAAATGTTGGGCCTCTGTTAATTTTTAGCTTCTGTGTAATTGATTTTTGTTTTGTTTTAGTTGCTTTGGAAGCTAAGTTGGGTGCTTCATTGTTTTAGGTAATTGTTTTCTAAAAAATAAAGTGATGTGTAGCAAATTACATAGTTGAGGTATTCCTCTGATCTCCTAAGGTTCAAAGCCTGATCTAAGCATATTTTTGAAAGTTGTTAAAGTTTTCTAACCAAATTTGAACACTAATTCCTTGAGTCATTCAGTTCGTTTATCACCCTAGGTGGGAGGTCGGCCCTTTGTGTTTGGATTCAATGTTTTGAAACCCAAGTCCACCCGGCCGGTCGAATCGGTTGAAGCGTCGGCCGGTCACGTCTCCAGTCCAGATACCCCATAAAAACCGTTTGAAGCTAAAACTCGGATAGATCCGGAAAAACAGGGTCGAACCGGGGATTGGACGACCCGTCTAGATTCCAGGAACAGTTAAGTACTCAGAGGTGAAAATCAGAACTCCCGTACTCCCCTTCTCCTTTTCTTCCACAATTCCACGACACCTCAAAATGGGGTCTTTGCAATTGCCACAGACCTCCAGCAACGGTGCAACTCCGGCAAAAGTACTCAGGTGTTCTATAATTGGAATTCAAACCCCTATGTCTTGGCTTCCCTTTTGATAGTATTTACTAGTTTTAGATTTCTTGAACGGGTTCTAACCTAAAACTAATTGGCGGGCTATAGGCGGAAGATGTAGAATAAATTGTAACATCAAATTAAGGTATTTCAAAACATCACTAATTTACTGAAACCACAACAAACTTACGATGTGACAGTACTAGTAATCATTCCCAGTTCAAGCCCTGCCAACTTTCAACTAATACTATTACCAAAGAGTACTCGTCCTTCAACTAAATTTTATCCCATGCAAACAGAAAGGAAACAAACATTAACGCCACAAGAAGGAAGAAAAAAGCAATGCTCCAAGCTCCTGCAATGTGACATCCTTGTCAGGTTGCAGATTCTCCTTGAAGTGGTCGCTGCATATCTTCTGAAATTGTTCCTTCGAGCTAGTTCGCTGCAGAAAACGAAGTTAATTACAAACTTCTTTTTACGGAGCCCTCCGTAAGTTTTTAAAGAGCCCTCCGTGAATAAGTTTTCTCTTCCATTCCTCCCCGTTGTAAACAATTTAAGAATGGATAAATCTCCCTGGGCTCCCTTCAGGTATCTGACAAAAGCATAGACCTCCCCTAAGGTTTCAGAAATGTCACTTCTCTCCGAATATGAAGGTTCGTGTTAGATTTTTTTAGAGAGTTTCGACCTAAAATTAAGGGAAAATTAATTGGCTATAGATGAAATTAGCTCTAAAATATACTATTAACCAAGCTTGGATATGTAAAAAATATTAAGAATGGATAAACTGTAGAATGAGGCCCCGTTCCGTTACAGAAAATAAATATATATTTTCAAATAAGATAAATTCTGATTTTTTAATTAAATGTGATTTATTGTGAAAAAATGACATGTCTCATAAAACGAAAAATAAGTACTAAAAAAATAAGAATTTTAGAAAAACGAGGCATGAATAAATGCCGTTCAAAATAAAAATTAATAATGAATAAGGTGTAGAATCACATAGTATAAAGTCATAAACAATGAATATTTACTTGATAACTTATTTTAGAGGATTTTTATTTTTCTAAAAGTATATTTTTACGTTAATACTATCTAATTTTGACCAGTGACCCTAAACCCGGTTCAACTTACGATTGAGCCAGTAACCCGTACATCCGATCACTTTTCCGGATCGCTCGAGTTCCAAATTTCAATGCATTGGTTTGGATAAAACGGATTATCTCAAAACAAACAGGCCTTACGAGCAAAATCGTTTCACTCGTTGCTCCGGCTGCTCTCTCTCAGTCTGAGCGCAGTTTTTCCCTCAAAAGGACAATGGCGACCAAAACCCTCTCTCTATCCTCTCTCCCCACTCTCTCTCCACTCTTTCTCTCTCCCCACCTCATCACCTCCACCCGCACCTCCCTCACATTCCACTACCCCAAACCAACCCCAATTCTTTGCAAATCCGTACAACCTCGCACCCACGAGCAAACCCCGGTTTCCGCACCCGAGCCCGAAGGAGCCGGAGCGGCCGCGCCAACCCGAGGGGATATATTCCTCGAGCGCCAAAAGGCCATGGCGGATTCAGCTAAGGTGCTCTCGGAGATTAAGAGGAAAAAGAAGAGAGAGAAAGCGGGTGGGTCCACGAAGGCCTCGAGAACCGTTCCGAGCTGTTACGGGTGTGGGGCTCCTTTGCAGATTTTGGAGACGGATGCCCCTGGTTACGTGGACCCGCCGACGTACGAATTGGTAATTTTGTTTCTGGGTCGTTTGTTAGTTTGAGTTTTGGTGTCTGTTAATGCATGTGCCCACCAGGTGTTCGTGGTAATTTGCAGTGTGGCTGGTTTGCAAAATGGTCATGTTTCGGTTATTTTCTAACTTTGAGTTTGGTGGAGTGGAATGACAATGCCTAGTTGGGTTGTCGTATGAAATTAATTGGTAATCTATCTATTCTAATATATAAAGGGAGAGCACCAGTTTGGTGTCTCCCTTTCCTGTCATGCTTTTTCATTTCCCAAAACACCCTCTTAACTATATGGGTAAAAAAGAAAATTTACTTTCCAAATTGAACTCCACGTTGTGATAACTGCTCTCATTTTGCAACTGCTTACAATAGAACTCTCCCTCGCATTCATTTTAGAGCAGCAATTGTTCACATCATCTACGCCCGCAAGCATTCCGATTAGGACCCCTATTTCTTCCATCTCTACCCTCGCTTTCGTCCTCGGCAGGTCTCTCTCTCTCTATATATGTATGTGTGTGCGCGCGCGCGCACATATGTTCAGTGGTGTTGCTATGCATAGAGTTGTGGATCAATTCACACATCAATTGTTGAACACTGACAAGTGTCAAACTTTGACATACAGTCTGCCAAGGTCATATGACTCATATTTCTTTACAATTCTTAGGGTGTTTACATTTATTCTAATATACTATCCGTCTATCTATTCTAATATATAAATGTAGAGAATCATTTGTGTCTCTTTTTATAAGCCCTGCCACAAAAAGTTTTTTTTAAAGAAAACTGATTCTTTCCGGCACACAATATCTAACCGCTCACACAAACAGGTTTATGCCTTGAATTGGTTCGACTTTTTAAATTTTCCTTTTCTCTGTATTTATATATACTAGAGGCCGGGGCACACGTGATGCGTGTGCATGTTGAATTTTCACAACATTTGTAAAAATTTGATCAAACAATAAGTGAGAAGCATTTTTACAAAAATGTTGTGAAAAACCGACTTGCACACGCATCGCGTGTGCCCCGGCCTCTAGTTTCAATTAAGCCTTAGGAGGCTAATTTTCCATTGACCAGTATAGAATACATTATCCCATTGGATAAGTACCTGGACTACTTGTGAAGGGATTACCAATACCAATGCTGCTGCCGCCAAGGTATTGGATATCCCATGTTTTGCAGGTTGTAGCTTTGGCTATACAGATACCCTATGTGATGCGCCTGCAATATGGATTTGATATCCAAGAATTTAATCCCTCCACCAATTGTTGCATTCAAACGCGAGAAATGACCTCCAACTTGATTTTGTCATCCTACTCCATGTCTAATCCGACCAATCAAATGGGTCCAAGGGTTAGTCCTTTAGACACTATTTTTTCGTTGCCCTAGTGCAAGTTTACTGATTTAGTTTTCTTATGAAAATGTAGATGGCATTCAAAAGTTGTTAGTCGTGGCCCTGTGAGCGGTGATTGGGCAGTTAGTTTGTTTAATGTGAAAAACTGCACCAAAAGTAAATAAGTCAGTAAGGTGATATGATAATACCAAGTGACATGTGTGGTGGGTAAATGGAGAACTTGGGTTTGGTTGCTTCTTACTTGATATGAATTGGTACGGCAAACAACTTCAGCTATATGGAGCAAAATGTTGATGCCAATTGGTTGTTTGGGTTGCAGAAAAAGAAGCATCGCCAACTTAGAACAGTTCTTTGTGGAAGGTGCCGACTATTGTCTCATGGGCACATGATTACTGCTGTTGGTGGAAATGGAGGTTATTCTGGTGGGAAGCAGTTTGTTACTGCTGAAGAGCTTCGGGAGAAGCTATCACACTTGCGCCATGAGAATGCTTTGATTGTTAAATTGGTAAGGCTATGTATTCAGACTTTTAGTAAGAGGTAACTTCGATGTTTTGACTTTCTTTGACCCTGAGGGTAGTATTATCATACTGTGAGAAATGAACTGCAGTGTGATGTGAGATTTTAAATTCATTTGAGCTTATTTATTTCAAATTCATGTGATCTTATCATCTTATGTCCTATGCAGGTCGATATAGTGGACTTCAATGGAAGTTTTTTGGCTCGTGTTCGCGATCTTGCTGGTGCAAATCCAATAATACTGGTTGTGACTAAGGTAATTACTTGTACCGATCATTTGGCTACCATTCAAGTTACCAATGCATATTTTCACTTTGCACTTCTGTGAAGGTTGATCTCCTTCCCAAAGGGACCGACCTTAATTGTGTCGGCGACTGGGTTGTGGAAGCGACAATGAAGAAGAAGCTCAAGTAAGTATTTCACCTTTTGCACTTGCTTCCCTTTTGGGGGGTTTTTAGGTATGGAAGTTTTATACAACGTATGAATCTTCTATTTTCCAGTGTTGTGAGTGTGCACCTAACAAGTTCGAAGTCTCTGGTTGGGATTGCTGGAGTTGTGTCTGAGATTCAAAGGGAGAAAAAGGTTTAGGACACCTCTTTTGTTATATATATATCTATGAACACCAAAGGTCTTGTGCTTGAATCCTGGCAATTTTTTTTCCCTATCAACATCAGTTCTTGTAATCTCATCCTTTTTCTCATATTCTTCCACAATGTTTTTCTTCTCCTTATCACAGTGGTTACCCAGTTAATTTGTAAAGATAGGCAGTCTCAATATCTAACTATTTGGGTTAAGCCTAGTAAATAAGACTCATCTCTTTGATTAGCATTTCCATGCAAAATCACTGACCACGATGTTACTTCATGCAGGGACGAGACGTGTATATTCTGGTAAGTAAGTTTGACTTGGCAGCTTGAGCTGATTTGGATAGTCGTCATGTGAATGTTCAACTGTGTTGTTATTAATATTACATGTTCCATTTGTATGTACATAACCAAAATAAAATAGGAGTTGAGATCCTACACTTCATCACAGTGGGCCATTCTGTTTTCACCTCAACATTTGGTAAAAAAATAGATCAATCTTCTGCATTGTCTGAGTTGGAGCCATATTTGCACACTTTTAGGGGGGGGGGAAGACTTCTTTTGTTGGTGTCATTCCTGAAATGCACACGGATGTGTTTTCATCTACCATCGCTATGATTTATACATACATGGAAAAGCGGTCTTTTGTACTTAGGGGACTCAGTTTTCAATAAATGACCAAAATGTATGGTGAAATGCGGGTGTGATTTTTAGCATTTGCTTTTATTTTCATTATTTACTAGTAGTTTCTTCTTTGGTAATTTTGTGATTGCATTAGTTTTCCTTTTCCTGCTTTTTTCTGTCCCCCCCAAATTATCCTATATGGCCATATGTTCATTAATTTAAACTTAATTCTCATTACAGGGCTCAGCTAATGTTGGAAAATCGGCATTCATCAATGCACTATTAAGTAAGTCAAAGTCATTGTTTTTTATGTGTTTTCTTTAGCGGACTTTAAATGTCTAACCGTGATAAGTTATTGCGAGGTAGGTATGTTTTTAATTTTGGTCGATTCGCATGGCATCTCATTTAACGGACGAATCATATAGTTATTACGATTGAAAAAAGCTTTATGGCCTGAATGAAGTACAACAAGAAATTTTAGAGCAGCCAAAGCTTTACCAAAGAGCTTGTTAATTGGGATTGTTTTTGTTGATACATGTGTGGTTTTTAAAAATATGGTTGAGTTTTTTATTCCTTTCCTGTTTGCTACATTGACATTCGTTCTCTAATGACACTCTGAAGATGATTCATCGTTTCTCTGCTTTGAACTTGTTTTTAATGTGTGAAAGCCAGAGATGATGTCATACAAGGACCCAGTTGCTGCAGCTGCACAGAAATACAAACCAATACAGTCTGCTGTTCCCGGGACTACTTTAGGTCCAATTCAGATTGATGCTTTCATGGGAGGAGGGGTATGTAATTTTCATGCGTCTATTTTCTCCTTTGCTAGCCTTGTTGCGTAGTATGGATAACTCCACATAAACCTAGAGCCACCAGTTATGGGATTGTAGCCTTTGTAGGTGGTGGTACCCTGTTTGAGATTCAGGACTTTCAAGCTGAGAAACGTATCACTTAATGAGAAATGGTCAAACACACAACGAAAAGAGATTCTTTGGAATGGTAGACACGAGCAATGACATTTTCCCCATTTTTCTAACTGAAGCATATGATTGGCAGACCATTTTAGAATAGTACTTTTAAGTTATAACCATTAAATGAGCCCCTTGAAATTTAAGGCCTGTAACTACTGGAAGCTAAAGAGAAATAATACTGAAGATCATCCTAGTGTATTGAGTTATCCATGGGGTGTTCTAGTATATTTTGGCATTTTACTTGTTTCTTTTGATGCCTGCATAGTGTTTTTCTCTGTTTGTTTTGGTGGTCAACTATTTTTTTTGTATTTGTCTTGGGGCTTCACAAGTTTCTATTAGTGTAAGACCGTGATCGACTCTTCCCACTTTGGAACACTTGTAACATCCTTTTTTTTACTATCATGTAGAAAGTATATGATACACCGGGAGTTCATCTCCACCATAGGCAAGCTGCAGTGGTTCATTCTGAGGACTTGCCTTCCCTTGCTCCCCGAAGTCGGCTCAGGGGTCGGTCATTTCCAGTATGTTTTCTCCATTACTTCATTCAGTACCAATGAATGGTGAGTTTTTCTGTTATACTGAGTCCTTTGCCTAACCAGAATTCTCAGGTAACTTTAGATGAATGTGCGGCTGGTAAAATTGGATCCAATGGCTTGAATGGTTTTTCAATATTCTGGGGAGGTCTTGTTCGAATTGATGTCTTAAAGGTTAACCTTGTTCTCATGTTTCTGTTAGAAGACTGTTATGGGTAATTTGCAGCTTATCTGGTTTCAACTTGTAATCACCTCTTTTTGTTTTCCAGGCACTACCTCAGACATGTTTAACATTTTACGGGCCCAAAGCATTGCAGATTCACTTGGTTCCCACAGTTGATGCAGATGAATTTTATCAGGTAGTATACTATTTAATTCCATGTACATAGATTAATGGTAACTCTGGCTTTGCATTGGACTTCTTGCATGGGGGGAGATGAAGTTAAAGGACTCAGGGAATGGAAAACAGATAGTGTGATTGCTGGTTAATCTAAATCTAAAAGCATTGAAAATAGATGCCCTTTTGGCATAAGATTCGTTTGTTGCATCAGTTCTCTTAAACATTATCAATGGGAAGATTTGGCAGCTGGAGACTGGAGTGATTGCAGTGCTTGCTGGACCTAGAATCTGTTATGATATGTCCCAGATGTAGTTGACAAAATAAGGTCTGACCTTGGATTAGCGTGATTCATAATGTTAGTCTTGAGTCTTAATACAAAAGTGGGTGCAGACCTTCAGCTTGCTATGTACGTTTTCCCCCATCAAAGTGCCAAGAGAAGAGAACATAGAAGGCATAAGTAGATGAATTGAATCACATACTAATGCTCAATGCACTGGGTGTGAATTTGATTTTGAATTCATAATTACACACATACTGCGTTCATAGCAGCATTGGGCATTGGGTTGTCATGGTCAGTAAATGCATTGTTGGATGAACGTTTTTTTCCCCTTAAAGAAACGATGGAATGAAGTTAGTTTAAATATTATTTGCTCATCAAAGACTTTTATCTATGAATTTTAGGTTAGACAAAAGCGGATTAAGATTATGTTAATTTTAACGGATGAGCTTTTACGTATCCATTAGGTCGTTAACTGTCTCGTTTCTGCACAAAAAATACACATATGTTGATGCTGAGTTCCTCCCTAGGCATTCCTGGAATCGAGACACAATTCTATCATATGTATGGAAGCTGTTCTTGCTAGTTAGCTCATTCAGGCATGTGTAGAATTCCTCTATGGCTGTTCATAATCAATCTTTAAGGACTATATGAATTATTAGTCCTTTTCTCAAACTCTTCATTTTTTATTTTATTTTTATATATCAAACTCTTCATTTTGTTTCCCAAACAGCAGATAACTTCAGCCTCTCCCCAAGACTTTTGATGAATCACTTTTGGTTGAAGCTGCTTCAATTTGGATATTTGAGCGAATGAGTGTGCCAAAATAAAATACCATTTCGTGTTAGAATTCTAGGTTTATCTTATTAACAGCATTTTGATATTCCTGTTATGTTGGCTGTGTTGCATTTGAAGTTATTGATTTGTATGCCAAGATAACCATAGGCGGACGTACAGAAAAGTCCTTTGAATTAACCAATTGTACATTTCAGGCGCACACGCGCGTGGGCGTTGAAAAACTTAGATCCCCTTTTTGTTAAATATCCTTTCTCTATTGCAGAGAGAAGTTGGAAATCTATTGACACCTCCAACTGGGAAGGAGCGGGGAGACAACTGGATGGGCCTTGAGACACAGCGTCAGTTGCAGATAGAGTTTGAAGATGCACGAAGGTCTGACTGAATGATAATAAATGGATATGTTATACTTTTTCGCATCATGTTAATGTTTGACTTCAATTGTGAAGAATCGTCTCACTGATAGTTAAACCATTTTGAGTTGAATTTCTAGGCCTGCTCGTGATGTGGCTATATCTGGCCTTGGATGGATTGCTGTTGAACCAATAAGCATATCTCCCGGAGTTTGTGATTCAAATCTAGAAGAAGCCGATACAGAGTTGCTTCTGGTTGTCCATGTCCCCAAGCCGGTTGAGATCTTTGTTAGGCCTCCTATGCCAGTGGGCAAGGGTGGAGAAGAATGGTACCAGTATCGGGAGTTGACAGAGAAGGAATTGGAAGTTAGGCCAAAATGGCATTTTTGATGCAAGTTTTCTTGAAATCTGTTTGTATAAATAATCGGAAGTTCAATGTAGAGAGGCCTCCCCCTAATTACTGGGCTAGGCATATAGAGAGGGAAAAATTTACAAAACTATGACAACAAAAAAGCTGTTGTATATTTGGTTTATTTGTATTGTTGAGTTGATATCGTAGGGTTTTATATGTTGAGGTAAATGTTAGGGTGGGGAAGGCAGCATTATTCATGATGTAGTCGAAAGGCGATTTTGTTTATTCTTCATTTGATTTGGCTGATTCTGTACTCTTACATTTCTGTCTACTCATACTTTTTCTATTGTGAAGGCGAACCTATAGGCCTGTTTTTAGCCTTTCCTAGTACACCTACTTGGTTCCAAGCGAAAATCTTTGGAAATGCTACTACCTGGTGAAGAATAAAATGATTACACAATGGAAGTTCTTCCATTCCATACAATTTATCGCATGAAAAATAGGACTTCGGAAAAAGGAAACACGAAACCAAAGAAGTGAACAGACCTTCTTTCAGTTTACCAAAATTTCTTGCGAAATTATTTTTCTGCGTAAGATCAAACTATAATTCACAAAGGATAGAAGGGTTGAGCTACGGGCCTAATGGGTCCCCCGTTGGGGATAGGAGGGCTAAACATTGGGTGGGGCTAGAGCTGTAAACGAGCCGAGTTTTATTGTGTTTAAGTTTGTTTATTAAATTTTTGGCGAGCTCAAGCTTGAACATAATAAAAACTTAACAAGCCAAGCACGAGCCGAGCCAATCGAAGCTTGACTCGAACTTGAGCTTGTTCAAGCCTTAATGAGCCAACCACAAATATAAGTCGAGCTTGAGCTTGTTCAAGCCTTAATGAGCCAACCACAAACATACATTACAGTAGAGGAAAGTAATGTAGAGGAAATTTTGATTGTGCATGTGTCTTATAATAAACGCTGCAAGAAAAAACCTCTATTTTCGAAATGGTGATACAATTTACTATAGCTTTTGACTACTGCACATCAACATATTACTTTTGAATTAATATGAAGTAATGCAATCTCCTTCTGTTATAGAAAACAAGTATTATAGAGTCGAGCATACTAATGTTCAGACTTGTTTCTTACAGTAATTTTTTTCTCGAGCTCGAGCCGAGCCATGCATGCTAATGTTTAGGCTTCATTATTAATTTTTTTGCGAGCTTGAGTTTGAGCTCAATAAAAACTCAACGAACTAAGCTTGAACGAGTCCAAAACGAGTCGTTAACTTACAGCCCTTGGTCGGGCAGAGTTTTTGCCAATGCTAGAAAAGAAGGGCTGAGATTTGGGCCTAGTGCCCGGATTACCTAGTGCCCGGATTATCCGACCTTGCCCGAAACCACAGTGGGGAAATTAATTTCGAAATGACCACAAAAAAGGCATTTCCCGCCCTTCTGGCTCTCCAACCAATCCGTTTCTCTCTCTAAACTTGAAACACATCAAACTCTTCTCTCTCCAAACATTGTCTGCAGTTCACACCTGTTTACACTAGGGTTTCGATCTCCGGCGCCCGTTCGCCTTCTCAAATCCGCATTCATCTTTCAATTTTCTAGGGTTTCGATCTCCGAAACCCTCACACCACGTTCTTCAGACTCATCCCCACTCTCGATTCTCTCTCCAATTCAACGCCAGCGCCTCAATCTTCACTCATTTTCCGACGTCACGTTAACATTCACCCCTCTACCTCCGTCGGTGCTCTTAAAGTTCTCCGTCTATCACTTCGAGTCGTGAATCGAACTTCAACATGTACATCAAAGAGATAACCTTGGAAGGGTTCAAGTCGTACGCGACGAGGACCGTGGTCCCCGGTTTCGACCCTTTCTTCAACGCGATCACGGGGCTGAACGGGTCGGGGAAATCAAACATTCTCGACTCCATATGCTTTGTCTTGGGCATCACGAACTTGCAGCAGGTTCGGGCCTCGAACCTTCAGGAGCTCGTGTACAAGCAAGGCCAGGCTGGGATTACAAAGGCCACTGTGTCGGTTGTGTTTGATAATTCAGACAGGAGTCGAAGCCCTCTCGGGTACGAGGATTCTCCTGAGATCACAGTGACCCGTCAGGTATATGTAACAGAATATGTGTGTGCGTGTGCGCATATTGATGGTGTATGTTTATGATATCTTTAATTTTGCTAAGTTCATTATATAGCGGTATGAGAAATGGTTTGCACTGCACTATTCGATAATCACACTCCAAAATTAGTGTTTAGTGCGGTTAATTTTTTTTGCTATATGTATTTTGAACAGTAAAAGAAAAATTTGGAGTGTGGATATCAAAATGTGGGGTGCCAAAATCATTTCATTCCAGATGGTTCTTGAGAAAAACTAGAAATGACATGACATTCATTTTTCGGGGTAGTTTGAATGTGCTACAGAAGGCTATATTCGGTTGATTCTTTGTTTATCTGATGTTTTAGGAAAGTAAAGTAACTAACTAGTCTGTCTATTTTTTATTAAGTGGAGTATTCAGATATCATTGGGCTTACTACATGGTGAGATGAGATTCTTGTTACCAGGATATATGAAGGCCATTTCCCTTTCTACACAGGATTTATTCGAGACTAATTGGTTCTCCGTGTATTTATATCCTTGATTTTTGATAGGACCATTCAAGAAATGGTTACTTGGTGATTTTCTAATGAAAATAACATCATGTCCTTTTAGATTTACGTACAAATATTATCTATGCAGACAAGTTTATCATTCTGTTGGCAATAAATATTGCACCATTCATGGAATGTACTCTTCTACCATGCAATTGGCGTTTGAAGTTATGATTTTGCTTGATAACCTTTTCTTCATGCTGATTTTGCAGATCGTGGTCGGTGGAAGGAACAAATACTTAGTAAATGGCCACCTTGCACAGCCTAGTCGAGTGCAGAATCTCTTTCATTCTGTGCAGCTTAATGTCAATAATCCACACTTTCTCATTATGCAAGGGCGCATTACTAAGGTCCTAAACATGAAACCACCTGAAATCTTATCCATGCTTGAAGAAGCTGCTGGAACTAGAATGTATGAAACAAAGAAAGAGGCTGCTTTGAAAACACTTGAGAAAAAACAGAGTAAGGTAGATGAGATTGATAAGCTTCTTGACCAGGAAATACTTCCTGCATTGGAGAAATTGAGGAAGGAGAGGATGCAATACATGCAATGGTCTAATGGAAATGCGGAATTGGATCGGCTTAAAAGATTTTGCATTGCTTATGAATATGTTGAAGAAGAGAGGATTAGAGATACTGCTCTTACTGAAGTAGAGAAAATAAAGGCTAAGATTTCTGAGAGTGATGATAATGCAAAAAAGATGCGGATGGAAATACAGGAGATGGAAACAAAAGTATCTCAATTGACTGCTGAAAGAGAAGCAAGTATGGATGGGGAGGTTAAAACTTTGTCAAAGAAAGTAGATGATCTTTCTTGCAATCTTGTGAGGGAAGAGTCTATACTGAAAAACCAAGTGGAAACGCTCAACACGGAGAAAGAGAATGCTGAAAAGGTGCCAGTTCTATATAAGTTCTTTTTCTTTTAAAATTAACCATGCAGAATTCCTCTACTTTTCTTTTCCAAAGTTTATTCTTTCTGCTTCTATGATACGAAGATTTGAAGTCTTAATTTTGCCAGATTACGAGAAGTATTGCAGAGTTAAAGAAGTCTATAGAAGAGAAGGCATCTGCTGTAAAAAGTGCTGATGATGGAGCAGCTGATCTGAAAAAGAGAGTTGAAGAACTTTCCAAGAGTTTGGAAGAGTCTGAAAAGGATTACCAGGTAAAGAGTCCCTTCGGTGTTGGGTTGAATTGTTGTTTGCATTCATACCCTTATAGAATCTCATCCTTCAACTTTTGTGGAAAGGGTGTGGTTGCTGGTAAGAGCAGTGGAAATGAGGACAAATGTCTTGAAGATCAACTAGTTGATGCCAAAGTAGCCGTTGGAAATGCAGAAACAGAACTAAAGCAATTGAAAACAAAAATAAGCCATTCTGAGAAGGAGCTGAAAGAGAAATCACAACAGTTGTTATCGAAGCGTGAAGAAGCTGTTGCTGCAGAAAATGAGCTTCATACTAGAAGTAAAGATGTGGAAAGTGTTCAAAAGGCTTTGGAATCTCTTCCATACGAAGATGGAAAGATGGAGGCTTTACAGAAGGTATGCTTTTCCAATACTGGTTATGCAACTTATTCTCCCTTGAAGTCTGGTCAAAGTTCTACCGTATGTTGTAAATTGTTATAGTTTGTTAAGCTTTCTTCAGGATCGTGCATCTGAGTTAGAGGTAGTGCAGAAGTTGAAAGACGAAATTCGGATTCTGTCAGCACAGTTGGCTAATGTGGATTTCACGTATCGTGACCCTGTGAAGAATTTTGATAGGTCAAAAGTGAAAGGTGTGGTAGCTAAACTCATTAAAGTGAAGGATAGCTCCACATTGACTGCCTTAGAGGTTGGCCATGCATGATATCACTTACTTGGTTTATTTCAGATGTATATTTTGTTGCCGTCCTAATTTGTTACAAGCATAATCACCACCAACTCTTTTACTGAGCTTGTTGTGTTCAGGTTGCTGCAGGGGGAAAGATGTTTAATGTTGTAGTGGACACGGAAAATACTGGAAAGCAACTTCTTCAAAATGGTGAACTTCGAAGAAGAGTTACAATTATCCCTCTGAACAAAATTCAATCCCATCCTGTCCCTCTTAGAGTGAAAAATACTGCCGTTAGATTGGTCTGTCTCTGTTTTTGTTTGCATACTTCTATATCTCTTGTTAGTTATTATTGCTTGTATTTATCAGAAGCTCAGTGCTCTACATATTTCAGGTTGGCAAAGGGAATGCAGAAGTGGCTCTGTCTCTTGTAGGATATGCTGAGGAGCTGAAGGTATGATTTACACGTCATATATGTTATTCCTACCTGATAGAGTTTAAGATCTGTTGTTTTTGTAATCCAGTCCTTGTGTTGTTGATTGCCTTGTTTATGCATTTGGTGATGTTCATGACCAGTGAATGTTTGAGAACATGCAGTTGTGTGTTGGAATGTTTTTCTGGCACCTGCCTTTCCTAATGATGCGTCATCTTGAACCCTGTCTATCAGCCCAAGAATGAGCTGAACTTCACTTAAAATTTGAGTGTCATGAAAAAACATTGTCTTGCGTTGGTTGCACTTAGATTATTGCGTACTGAAAGACAGTTGATCTTTGTTGCAGAGTGCCATGGAATTTGTATTTGGTTCAACATTTGTTTGCAAAACAACTGATGCGGCAAGGGAAGTAAGTCTTTTTTGTTTTCCTAGTCAATTTGTAGTTGGATGAAACTGTTGGCAATCTTGCTTTAAGTTTTGATTCTCATTTATTTTTGTCCACGAAATAATACCACAAAACGAGGAAAGAGAGTGGGGTACTGGATTTAATCGTCAAGAATAGGAAGCAGTGAATTAACATTGTGCAAGAACAGCTCTGAAACAAATGTCATTGGCTTGTAGGGAAATTTATACTTGGTGACCTCTTCCATCTACTTCTAGTCTTCTATTGCGTCGAGTCTAAGTCTTGGTGGAGTTAACTCTTGAAGAATTTAAACATCATATACTGCCCCATCTCTAAATATGTTTCAAATTTTAAACTGGTATGTTATGTTGTCTCTGTGTAACATGGAGCAGAGGCACTAAATGCCATCGAAGAAAAAAAAAATTAAAGGGAATTTAGTATATCTGCTGTGTTACACACAAAAATATGCAGTGTTGGTCATGTTTTGGGTCTCTGGACATCATTAGACATAGATTGTGACGGTATCCATGTAATAATTCTGTTCAGAAAGTAGTGTGGTCAGACTCGCTACGCCAATGACCTCATTACACAAAGTCTGCTTGCTCACTGAGCATTACGTAGTTAATATTGCCTCATTGAGCCAACCATTTTTGGTAAATATTTTCAGATTCTGGATGTCCAGATGGTTCACTTTTGGCCTTTAACCTCGATTTTCTAGCTTTTCATACCTTGAATATTTTTGTGTCTTCTTGGTTGAGCTTGATTTGATCTTGGCTTCAATGGATATTGCATAGGTTGCTTTTAATAAGGAAATTGGCACCCCAAGTGTCACTCTTGAGGGGGACATATTTCAGCCAAGTGGACTTCTGACTGGTGGAAGTCGCAAGTAAGCAATGGCATTATAGTTCGTCGTTTGTCTCACAACAATTCTTTTGCCTTAACCCAACATTGCTATTCCTATAGTGTCACCCAGTTCTTACTTTACTGTTCTTTGTTAAAACCTTATCCACATGCACTTATACATGTACTAATAAAATAATGGAAGTTTTATTATTTGTGGCGCACACATGTTTGATATTAGAGTTCAAAATCTAAGTCCATGGACCATGGTTATCGCTTTGGTTGCGTAACAATATGCTGTCATAGTTTTCACCCTCTTTTGTTAATCTGACCTCCTAACTTAACAATCATTTTTTGCAGGGGTGGTGGTGATCTTCTAAGGCAACTTCATGCTTTGGCAGAGGCTGAATCAGAACTTTCTGTTCATCAGAAGACCTTATCTGTAATCGAAGCAAAGGTAAACCTTGAACATTAACCTTGTTTTGAACAAAAGGAAGAAAGGTGGACGAGAAAGAAGAGTGCTTCTTGAGCTTCTAACTTAAAAGGAATTTTGTAATGCATCTGCATATTTTTTGTTTGGTAGTGCAAGAGCATCAGTACATGATGTACATCCTGACTAGGGAGTGGGAAAAGGGATGGAGCTTGAACCAGGTCCTAAGATGGGGAAGGGTTTGAACTTTGACAAGTTTGTTTTATTTGTGTTTTCTGATTGACAAGCTATTATTGTTACTGAAAGTGGGAAATGAGAACTGCTGTGTTTCCTTTTTCTTTTCTTCTCAGTTTACTTCCTGTGACCTCTCTATCTTTTTCTGAAATAAAGCACCTTGTCTTTTTTGATTTTCCATTGTTGGATTTTTGTTGATCGTCTCTACCTGGTCCCATGGCTATTTGAAAAGCCACATAACATACATATATTTAAATAGCTATGTGGTGGTCACTTGACTACTAATCTGCAATTGAAAACAGCTGGCAGCACTGTCAATTATACTATATCACTTGTAAATTGCAATACCAATTGGGCATATTGTAAACTATTTTGACTTCTATGTCATCAACTTTTGTGGCAAGCAAACAGCCATCTTGTTTGGATACGAACTAACTCTGTTGTCTTTTTTTTTTTTTTTGCCTTGACATTTAGATCTCGGAGCTCCTTCCTCTTGAGAAAAAGTTTAAGGACCTCAAGGCACAGTTGGAACTTAAGTCATATGATCTTTCATTATTCCAGAGTAGGGCTGAGCAGAATGAACATCATAAGGTGTTGTGGTTTAGCCTTCAGCAAGGCATCTTGAAGTGGATTTTTTATAATTTTTTATTGCTGTTTAGCTTAATCTATACATTCAATCTAGTAATGTTTAGTGAAATATTGTTTTTAATTACTTGCTGGGTTTATTGTAGCTCGGTGAGCATGTAAAGAGAATCGAGCAGGAGCTTTCAGAAGCAAAATCTGCTGCTAGTGAGAAGCAACTTTTGTATGAAAACTGTGTAGCCACAGTGTCGATGCTTGAAAAATCAATACATGAACACACAAACAATCGCGATGGTAGACTGAAAGATTTAGAGAAAAAGATCAAGGCTTATAAGGCTCAGGTGCAGTCAGCATCTAAGGACCTCAAGGTAGGTGTTGAAAAATATGTCAATCTATCATAACATTCCCCTCAAACCTTATGCAAACTATTCATGTGCAACTCAACCTACTCATTGCCACAGGTGATTTCCTGTTCTCCTTGATTTTCAGATGACAATGGTAACAATAAGTTGTGTGCTCACAAACACAAATTACACTTCCCTTCCCGCACAATTAGAAAATCTTCTTCCTAAAAGATAGTTGCCTCTTGATGCCACTTCTTGTCTGTCTTACATGGACTTGGATAGGTTGTGAGCATTCTGGTTGGAGAAGGTTTAAATTTGGGATTGATTACAATGGGCAAAACATGTACATCTTGAAATACCAAAGGGTCTCTGTTTTTAAGTAGTGTGCTGGTAAAATTACCAAGGAAATTTGTCTTTCTATGAAATTCCTCTGAGTGCCTATTTGCAATAAATGAATTGAGAGTTAAGTCGGAAGATAAGGCTTTTGACTTTCATTCTAATGGAAGCATAACTGTGGGTTTATTTGATTTTCACAATATTTTTGTCCAAAGTTGAGATCTGCTTTATTTGGTACACAATGCTTTTCCATTATGGCATTACTGTAATTGCAATATACCCACTCAGTGTCACGCATTGTGCGGCAACTGTGATTTCAATTTTATACAGACTTCTTCACCACCATGTGAATGAAAATCTCTGTAGCTTCTTTCTGTTGATTTTGTTGTGCATGCTAGTAGGGGCATGAAAATGAAAAGGAGAGGCTTATGATGGAAATGGAAGCAGTCAAACAAGAGTGTGCATCCTTGGAGAGTCAATTAGATTCCCTGAAGCAGCAGATTGACAGTCTTACTTTAGAAGTTGGTAAACATGAAACCAACGTAAGTAACCAAATCTCTTTGTAATTATTGTTTTGGCGTCAATTCCTTCCCTAGCAGAAAAAAAATGACTTTTTAACTTCTCTTGCAGTATGTAGGAAAAAAAAATGCTCATGATCATGCAAAATCTGAGCTCGATAATTTCCGCTCAAAGATGAAGGAGTGTGATACACAGATTAGTTCCATTCTCACGGAGCAGCAGGAACTTCAGCGCAAAATTAGTGAGACAAATCTTGAAAGAAAGAGGATGGAAAATGAGGTAACGTGTTATGTACCTTGTGTGTTCTCTACTTATTCTGGCAGCAATAGTGACTCTTTTTCCCGTCTTTTTTCCCCCGAGGCAGGTTAGACGAATGGAGACGGACCAGAAGGATTGCTCCTTGAAGGTCCAAAAACTGATTGAGAAGCATGCTTGGATAACATCTGAGAAGCAGCTCTTTGGAAGTAGTGGGACCGATTATGATTTTGCATCCCATGATCCTCATAAAGCAAAGAAAGACTTTGAAAAGCTACAAGCTGATCAATCGGGGTACGACCACATTGTGTGTTTGGGCATGTTCGTATGTATACTGTAGACCTTCATAACATGTTTTTCCTCTTTTGTGTTTGTTAGCCTTGAAAAACGAGTTAACAAGAAGGTTATCGCAATGTTTGAGAAAGCAGAAGATGAGTACAATGATTTGATTTCGAAGAAGAACATAATTGAGGTTTGTAACCAATGATTCTGACTTCGTTGTACCAGAATCTCTTTACTTATTCCGAGCTCATCTTGCACAGAATGACAAATCAAAAATCAAGATGGTGATTGAAGAGCTTGATGAAAAGAAGAAAGAAACACTAAAAGTCACTTGGGTTAAGGTTAACAAGTAAGTTCTAATCTCATTTCTTTCTTATGATACAACTAGTTTATGGAGCTACAAAAGCCGTGTACTTACTATTCCAAACTTATGTTCTGTAGTGACTTTGGGTCAATATTTTCTACCCTCTTACCTGGCACAATGGCAAAGCTAGAACCTCCTGAGGGTGGTAGCTTCTTAGATGGCCTTGAGGTTCGTGTTGCATTTGGAAGTGTGTGGAAACAGTCTTTGTCAGAACTTAGCGGTGGACAAAGATCTTTACTTGCACTCTCTCTAATTCTAGCACTATTGTTGTTCAAACCTGCTCCACTTTATATACTGGATGAGGTACGCCACTTGTCTGAGTCCTTCAAGCGTAGTTTGTATACTTCATCTCTCAGTTGTGCCTTACATAATAGAAACGTTATTTGCATTTTATATATAGAAAAAAAATTATTTTGCCAATTAGATGAGTTTGATTTGCTCAAAACAGCATGATGTTGCCGTTTTACCTTTTTCGTTAGTTGTTTTTAGTGCTTTTTTTTATTGGAGAGAGGGGCGTTACATAATTTGTACATATATTTGAAAATGACATCACAATGTGGATCTACAGTATCTTGACTTTACTGCTGGTTTAATTAGATTGACGTATATATATACATAACTAATTGGGGATGGGCATATCGAGAATTTAAATCTCTAGTTTCTAATACTTTGGGAATCA